>JARHVA010000461.1:5180000-5405707 GCA_037957365.1 Torreya grandis | reverse complement strand
CTTTAGTGTGAATAATTGCTTATAAGTTGACTATGGTTGTTGAATACATTGGTAGATTGAGTGGCCATGTTATAGGGGTGAGTTGAAGGTGTTATATATATAATTGAAGAATAAAATGAGCATGTATATTTTATATAAGTATCTAAGGATTATGTTAAGTAAATTTTTTGTCATATTTTTCCCTTGATTATTTATAGAGAGTCAAAATAGCCTGACTATATTTTGCTATATATGACTAGTCTGAGTGTTCAATCTAAGAGAGTTGATTTAAGTGTTAATAACTTGTGTTGAAGTGTCTAAAAAACATGGAGGTGTTGTATAAGTATTTAATGGTTCACCCATGTGATATAATCATATGTATATGTGAAATATTTGAGTATTTTATTCAAAATTTTGAGACTGTGTTTTTTGTGTTTGAAGACCTAAAGAGCAAGGGAACCTAATTAGTAGGTTCAAGTGTTGAGTTAGTGTTCCACATAGCATGGACCCATATGAGAGTGAATAATGGTATATTTGAGATAGGTTTGATGTGTTTGAATCATTGGTAAAGTATGAAGGTGGTCTCAGTAGTCTCACATGTAATGTGTGAGTATGAAGGCCTAATTATTTTAGGTCTCACCAAGACCTAATGGTGGTTTGGGGATATTAATATAATAATTGACCAATGAAAAGTATGGTTCTCACATGTAACATGTATATGGAACTATGTTAAGTGTATTTAAAATTTTTACATCATCTTGGCTGACTAGGATGGGTTAAAAGAAGAGAGTGGCATAAGTACAAGGTCTAATTGGACTAATTGTGCTAGTTATGAAAGTGTGGATTCAAATGAAGGAGATAACCTTTGAAAGAGAAGGTATAGGTCATTGATGACCAAAAAAGAGTGAAGAGGATTAGTCATTCTTGTTTGATCAATTTTATGTATGAGGGCACATATTTCATTGGACCTAATGAGCATAGAAGAGGTAGTTTGATCGAGTTAGTCTTAGAGGTAGCTTAAGGGAGATTGGAGGTGAAGAGTGTAGACAAAGGTGGTAATAATCAGTTCAAGAGAAAAAAAAGTGCTTAAGATTGTATTTTCAAGGTATCTAAGTGTGTTCTTATTTTCCTATGGAGTTAGTTACTCCTTGTAATATAAAACTTGATAAATCTTTAGTTGTTATGGGTGCTCAGCTAGACATGGGAAGTAGCTCCTTGTGGGATTATTTCACTAAACTAAGGGATGGGTGTTACTTGAGTAGTTGGTGCTGGTATAAATGATAGATATTATTTTATAGGACTGTAGTCCATCTTACAAGGTTTAGTGAGTTTTATCTCCCAAGAGGGTTTCCCACATATATCATGTGTTATGTTCTTGATCTTAATATATCTTCCTTATTCATTACAATGGTTAATTTATATGCATTATTATTATATGTGCTGAACATTTAAGAGTTGGGAATTAAATTGGATTATCTTGAATCACTAACTCACTCACCCCCCCTCTCAATGATTGTACCTCTAACAATTGGTATCAAAGCAAGACCTTTTGTATGATTTTAACCACTTGAAGGTGATCCAAGGTACAATATGGGTGAAAAGATCATCATTTTTGATGAAGAAGTTTGCTATAATAGAAAGGAAAAATAATTTTATCTAGAAGTTGAGATCATGAGTGTACTTGGTGATCTAAAGGAGTGAAAGAAGAGGAATCATAAAGTGAGGAATATGATCAAAGGTCTTGAAGTGCAAGTTATATTTATTGAGGAGAGTTTGTTAGGAAAATCCATGAAAGAGGGAAAGGAGAATCAAGAACTAATCAATTATATGGAATATCAAGAATTTATATTGAAAGATGACATGGACAAAAGGGCTAAATAGGATAAGGAGAACATCAAAGATCTCATAATTTAATTAAAGGATTTAAGTTCAAGTATGAGGGCTAAAGAAGATGAATGTGTTCAATTGAAGGCTAATCTTGTTTCCCTAAAGGATGAGAATGAAAAGGTCATAATAAAGATAAGCAACATTAAAGAAGAGTAAAAGAGATCAGAATAAGGCAAAGAGAATGGTAGCATGAAAGACAACAATTCAAATAAGGTCAAAGGCAAAATGAAGAAGCTAATGAGACAATCAAATGCTTCAAGGTATTCCAAATATTTTATGGGCCATTTTTGTATTTGTCATCTTATTGGTCATAAGCCAAAGGAATATGTAAGAAGAATAGATAAATCAAAGGGAGATCACTTCCATATTCAAACAAAAGGTATGGAAGACACTGATTGCTATATTTATCAAAGAGTTAGTCACATTTCTAGGTTTTACAAGCAAACACCATCAAGTCAAGATAAGTTCAATCAGGATCCTAGAGTGTAAGAAAGAAGTCAGGCTAGATAGATCAATGCAATGAGATATTCATACCAGTTTCATTATTATGCATGTAATCGGTTTGGCCACATTGCTAGAGAATGCAAAAGGAGAAGAAATTAGTCAAAGAAAGATCATAATAATCATCAAGTAAAAGGTATGAATGATATTATTTGTTTAATATGTCATAGAGTTGGTCAAATTATTAGGTATTTAAAGAATAGGTTTAATGAGTTCTTAAAGAAAAATAAGGTGTATGGAGTTCCTAATATGCAAAGAAGAGGTCACAAATGATTGTGGAAACCTAAGTCTATTAAGAGAGATCAGATTAAGACCAAATATGGTTTTTTTGACATGATAGACATGAAGGAAAGTCAAGAGTTTATGTTATATTCTTTTTTTCACAAGTTTGAAACAAAGAATGAAGTCAAGAAGCCATTCAAAGTAAATTTGGTTATAAGGAAAGACTAAAATTCAAATGAGGGTATGGAGATATGGGAGTTTCCTATGTTTTTGGAATTTTAGTCTCACTATGTCAAAGGGGTGTCTCTCTCTAAACTTCAAGGAGACACTTTATAGAAAGAAGAAGCATAGTAGATGCTAGTTGAGCTTTGGTTGATGTTACAGGATAAGAAATATATTTAAAAATGTGCTTGGATAAGGGGGAGTAATGAGTTTTATGTAATCACTCCAAACTATTATGATGGAATGTTTTAGAAGATATATTCAAGGATAATGATCCTAAATTCAAAGTTTTGGTCAATATTTAATGGATGGTCTAGTTGGCCAATATGGTGAAAAATGAAGTTATGTGTGTAAGTTTTATAAGTAGGGAATGAAATTTTTTAGGTGTCTAATCAAGGATGGTGAATTATCAAAATATTCTATTGCATAGAAATATCTAGCTCATTGAGAAGACTTTTTGAAGATATCATGATCTAGGTGAAGCATAGATTTAGATGGAGCTAAATTAGATAGTTTGAAAGGCTTTAAGAGTTGTGCATGATGTAAGGGGGAGCATATGGTGGAGATATGAAGATATATTCTATAATTATGAATTCAAGAAGATTTATATGATGAATTGATAAAACCAAGTCATGTGTTTTGAAAAGGTATTGAATATTCATGCATAAACAAAGGGGGAGCTTTGTAATTGGTTAGGTCCTAGGATCAAAGGACTGTGTAGTAGAATTTAATAGATGAGGTATGAAGTCAATTATGTTGTTTTATATTTTTTAGAAATGGTTTGAATATGCTCAAAAGGGTGCCTAATCTTAGGTAACTTAAGGGGAGTCCCTCTTAATGTTTTCAAGTTAAGTTCATATAATTAATGATTTTCATATATGTTTTATTTTCATAGAAGTTATGTATGATCAAAGAAGAGTGTAGTCATGGAGATTGTTTGAGAAGATCAAGGTAACAAGAGGTATGCACAATTTTAGGTGGATTCTATATCATCTCTTAGAGGTGGTCCTTTCCTATTATTGGTATGTGAAATATTTTTAGGTCCGTAGGATCAAGAGTTGAGCCCACTTTGTCATTGTGTCAAAGGAGGAGAAAGTGATTGAAGAGAGAGATAGAGTTTATTCATAAGATTTATATTGGTGTTGACATAAATGAAAAAGGAGGATTTTTTTGGAGGTTTATTAATGATGTCTCCAAATTGACCAAATATTTTGATGATGTGCCATATGTGCTAGGATGATAATGACAAAGTGTGTTTCAATGAGTTTCATTGTTCCTGCATGGTTCATTAATGTTTAACTTAGATATGAAATTAATGGATGATATTGATGGTATGAAAATTTTTTATAGACCCTATGGGATGTTATGAGTGCTTAGAGTGATTATGAAAGTAAACAAAATTCATCAAAATAATCACATGAATGTCTAAGCTAAAGTAGTCATCTTGATAGATAAGGCTATGTATGTAGTTTGATGATGTAATATTTAACACATGTGAAAGTTTTAGGATTATTTTGATATATGGATGGATTAACCTATGAAATTTTATCATTTATTTCAAATTTAAATTCAATAGGTTGAGAATAGAAAAAGTTATTAAGGTACAAAGTTGGCTTCTCAGGTAGAGTTCACTAAGTTCCCATACTTAGCTAAATTTGCAAGAGGAGATCTAATAATGAGAGTTTAATAAGATTAAATATATAATGGTGATAAATTAATATAAATGGATAAGGATATAAAATAATGGTTAAAATTTAAATATTCAATATTTCATGCATTAGTGACATGTGTCACAATCATAGAGTCTGAGAGCAGATCTAATGGTGAGCATGAAACCTATCAGATAGAGATCAATGGTGAGTGCGTGATCATGTAGATTATGATCCAATTGAGTGTATTGAGTTAATAATTTAGTATATTTCTCATAAGTCATGTGGATATACCAAGTGGTGGAAGTTCATTTGAAGATTGATTGTAGGGTACGTAGAAGGCATGCAGAGCTACAAAGTGGCATGCTATCAAAAGCAAGGATCAAAGATCAATAGTGAGTGTTGCAAAATAAATACTAGGATAATATTGAGGAGATAAATGGATAAATTTTTATCTATATGATATGATAAATGAGATAAATACATGTGGCTAATGTTTTTGCAATACATAGTGATTGTTAGAATTTGAATGTCCAAATTAGTAAAGGGAAAAACTAGTCTGTAGTTTTTGAGCTATATCTTTTGATCCAAGATAAGTTTATTGATGTATTAGAAATAAATTTTTTAAATGAATTAAATATGAATACTTATAATATATTTATAAGGTTTTAATATTTATACAGTCAAATTTATTAACCTCCAAAGTTGACTGTGTGTTTAACCATGTTTTGCAAGTGACCTGAGAAAGATAATTGAGTTGTTCTTGATAGTATTTTGATGTTTAAAGATGAGATAACTATTTTATAGTGTTATATATTCCATGAGAAGAATATGTGTGGATTTTGGAATTTTTACCAATCCATATTCAGTGCGAAAAATTGCTTATAAGTTGATTATGTTTGTTGAATGCACTAGAAGATTGAGTGACCATGTTGTAGGAGTGAGTTGAAGGTGTTATAAGTAGAATTGAAGAAGATAATGTGCATGGATATATTATATATGTATATAAGGATTATCATAATGAATTTTTATCATATTTTTCCCTTGATAAGTTATAGAGAGTCAAAAGAGCTTGACTTTATTTTGACTACATATGACTAGTCTGAATGGTCATTCTAAAAGAGTTGATTTAAGTATTTAGATCTTGTGTTGAACTGTATAAATAACATGGAGGTTTTAAAGAGGTATTTAAATGTCAAAACATATGATATAATCATATGTATATTCGAAATATTTGAGTATTTTCTTATAAGTTTGAGATTGTGTTTTTGTGTTTGAAGACCTAAAGAGCAAGGTGACCTAATTAGTAGGTTCAAGTGTTGATTTGGTGTTACATGTGGTATGGAGCAATATGGGAGTTATATAAATGATATTTAAATTAATTTTTATGTTTTATAAGCATTGGTAAAGGATGACGGTAGTCCAAGTAGTCTCACATGTAATGTGTGAGTATGAAGGCCCAATTATTTTAGGTTTCACCAAGACCTAATGGTGGTTTGGAGCTATTAAGATAATGAAAGACCTATGAAGAGTTTAATTCTCAAATTTAACATGTGTATGGACATATTTTAAGTGTGGTTAAAAAAATTAAAGCATATTGGCTGAACAAGATGGGTTAAAGGAAGAGAGTGGTATAAGTACAAGGTCTAATTGGACTAATTATGCTAGTTGTGAAAGTGTGGATTCAAGTGACGGAGAGAACATTTGAAAGAGAATGTACATGTAATTAATGAAAAAAATAGAGTGAATATAATTATTAATTCTTGTTTAATAAATTTTATTTAAGAGGATACATAATTCATTGGACCTAATGATCCTAGAAGAGGTAGTTTAAATGAGTTGGTCCTAGAGGTAGCTTGAGAGAGATTGGAGGTGAAGAGTGCAGACAAAGGTGGGCATCATCATTTTAGGATCATAAATAGGTGTTTAATATGATATATTCAAGGTAGATAATTATTTACTTAGTTTCATAGGGGTTTGGTTCATCCTTACAAGATAAATCTTGTTAAAGGTCTAGTTGTTGTGGTTGGTTAACTAGACATGGGTAGTAGCTCCTTGTAGGATTGGTGTCTCACTAAACTAAGGGATGGGTGTTCCTTAATAATTTGGTACTTTTATAAATGTTGGATATTTTTTATAGGACTATATTACATATTTTAAGGTTCAGTGAGTTTTATCCCCGAAGAGGGTTTCCCACATATATCATGTGTTATGTGTTTGGTCTTGTTATATCTTCCTTGGTCATTGTAATGGTTAATTTATATGCATCATAATTGTATGTGATAAATTTTTAAGAGTTTTGAATTTAATTTTATTATATTGAATCACTGATTCACCACCTCTTAGTGATTATATATCTAACATATACTAACAAGATACTAAAATTGTCTTACTCACTTTCCTAATCAAGTTTCTATGCATAAGTGTTTCACATGAAGGCAATGGTGTATGTTGGGATTAGAAGGGAGGTAGATAAAAGGTCCAATTTGAGACACAATTAACCAAATTTCATAACCAATCACCTACAAAACCAATTATAATACAACATGTGACCTTCAAATATGAACTTTCTTGCATAAAAGTGAAATGAAATGGACATATATGAGAAAGAATTATTTATTATACAAGTATATATTTAAAAAACACTAGTATCACATATAAAATGCAAGTATGTAAAAGTTATAATAATTTTTATATTAATCCCAAGGCTTGAAAGCTAGTAATATAATTTCTCAAATGAGTAGAGTCTCACTACAACTAGTAGAGGGATACAATAATAGGCATTCTTAGCCCATTTTAGAAGAGAATGAGAAGAGAATCACTACTAATTTGCATAAATACAAATTTTAAAACATGAATTTGCTTATTCAAAGGAGAAAATAACTAAAAAATGAGGCCACTGTGACTTCTTCAATAGATTAGGATGCCATCCTAATGACCTTTAATGAGAAAATGGGCATATTAGTCAAGGAGGGGCCTAATTATTATGTTAGTATTTTTGGTGGCTTGGTGGTTGATAGTTATTCTCTAAATCTTGAATTTGTTGTTAAATCCTCTTGAAACCCTTACCTCTAGAATTAACTCACCCATTTACACCTCTTATGCATGTAAAATGTTTGTTGCATGGTTAACTTGGGTTGACCACTGCTTTACTCCATGGGAGTTACCTCTCAAAGGTAGTTTTCAATGCCACTTTGAGATCTTGATCATGGTTAAATTTATTGAATGAACACCTCATGGGGAAACCACATTTTGGTGGGATCACCCTTACAATTCCTTAAATCTATTTTATGACCTTAAATGAATCTTAACCTCCATCATGCTAATGCTTGACTAGCCTAATGAGCATATTCAACATGAAAATCATCTTATAGCTCACTTAGTGACTTTTAATAAAGTTATAAGGGTAGATGCTACTTGATATATTTCAACCTACATTCTCATGATTTTTTGTCTCCATTTTTAACTCTAATTCTCTTGGAAAATATTGAGATGACGATGCTAGTAGTCTATGGAGACCATTGAAGCTACTCTTTATCTTGACATTTTTTTGACATTCTTTTCCTTTTTGACCTGCTTCCTAAGCTAGGTTTCACTTCTCATGATGTCCTTATTATTTATAAAATAGTTCAACTCTAAAGAGTTCTTGAACACTAACTAAAGCTTAATTTTGAGGCTTAATTTATCCTTCACATATTCTATTTGTAGGCCTATAATTTACACCATTATGTCAGAAACTTGGGGAATAAACCATGATTAAGAGTTTAACTCTTTAATATCTTTGACTTGTAAGCCTACAATATCTTTTTCATTTCATTGCATCCATTCCTTACTACTCATGAAGCTTGTGAAATCACTCACCAACCTAAAACTATGTATAGACCTGAGATCACAACATTAATCACAATGTACATTCATAATATGGAAGAGGTTAGATAAGATATTTAAGAGCATGGTGGCATCCTTAGAACTATAATTATCATATCCTTTCCCTACATAATCCTATAATACTAATTTAGAGTCCCTTGAATATACTATTTTTCAATAATTATTGATTTGTTGGAGAGAGTAATACATCAAGGAACACTTTAACCATATTGTAGGATTAAAACCATTACACACTAGAATCCTAACCTTACATCTGTATTTAGGCTTGTAGTTTCTCTTGAAGACCATCTAGGAGGATCCTAACAAGTTTTCCATATTTGATTAGTCTAAAAAATTAGGTAGCACTATCAAATTGAAAGACTATTTTAGTAAGAATAATGGAAACACTGTCAAATAATACCAAGTATCTCTTTTGTCACAATTAAAAGCTACAACTCTATTTAGACTCTTTTCTCCTTTTAGTAACTTCCTCTCATGACCCAATCACCTTGGAAGATCCCTCTCAAAACTTATTTTCATTATTAACTATGGATTCCATAGAAGTTTTTGATATGGATTAAAATAATCTAAAATACTATATGAGGCCATGGATCATGTATAATATTTTCACAACATCAAAACACTACCCCATATTATAAAATGACTTTAGAGGCCTTGAGTTGTTATCCTCACCCTATGGTACAAGCCTGTATATGATCATAATCTCTCCTCACTTATCCTATAACCTTATTTTTAATATATTTATGCATGGGAGAGCTTATTAAATCCATGTTTTATGCATGTTTATGGGATTAATTATAAGACAAAATTTTTATAATACCTTATATTTCATTTTTGCTTACAGATGCCTAAAATTTTCTTCAAGTTCAACCTCTCATCAAGACTCTTGATGATGGATCCATTACCCTACATCATCAATATTTAATATTTAAAATTTTTATAATGATAATATAAGTTTATTATAACCTTGAACCTACACTTTCTACTCCAAGACTTCTTGGTATTATTGACTTGATATTCTATTATTCTGTTGAAAGAGGGAACACAAGTTTTCAAGCCATGTTGAGGTTTAGGACCCATTGGATTTATGTTCTTGGAAAAAAATATATTTCAAAGGAATTATTAGTCTTATTAATATTATCATGATGTCAACCCACTTGGTATTTTATTTCTACAACACCTCATTGTCTTTGAATGAACCAAAATTCACAATTGGTAGGGTTTAGACTATGTGCTCCTTATCTATAGGCCTATAACTCATACAACTCTCTTTGAAGACACCATATCACATTTAAACCTCATATTAAACTTGGTAAATTATGTTTACTATATCTCTCTAATATTTCATCAAGTTTCATAAGGTGGAATAAAAGATATAAGATTTTCTTGGGCTTTAAAACCTAATACAATTAAACACATGCTAAGAGTGGTGTTTTTTGAATGTATTATATTTTTTTCATTGTGGTGAGGATATTTTGATGATTATTAGTGTATTCTAACATTCCTAGATCATTTATAACTAGTTTTCAATTTGGACAAACCCTATTGATGGTTTAAGGCTCCATATAAACTAATATGGCACCAATTTCCCAAATCCCAAGCCTATAATTTTATTGAGAGGGCCCTTGGATTTGGATGGAAACTCATAATTATGTACTATAACATTATTATATCTCTTATAACCTCATAAAAAAAATTATAGTCTAGTAAGAGTCTCTAAATACCTTAATGGACAATGCAACTCTCTTGATTTTAGGTTTGGTATCTTCCCCTTCTTCATAGGCTTGTAAATTACCTCAACTCCTATGCCTTATAACTTGATTTTATAGAAGGATTAGATGTAAGGTATGATATATTATATATTTTAGGAACTTTATACCAAGACATTAACATTTCAAAACTTATTTAATCTTCTTCATCTTCAAGTTTGGACCTTGTAGAAGCCAAGAATGTTCATGGTTTTATGAGCTAAAACCATGATATTCAAGCTTGCTCCCCTATGACCTTCATGATAAAACTTTGAAGTATGTTGTGTAATTCATGGTATGTATCATCAGCTATAAATTATCAAGTGTTAATGAATACTTTTATACTTTATATTCATCAATAACCATTCTTCCTATATGCAATATATATAATTCCTTAATCTAGCCTAAAACTCATTAAAACATTCCTCAAGACATTGAAAATTTTTATATTATGAATATATACCTGTGTATTATCTATCTTGAATATAGGAAGAGCCCACTAAATTTCATGAAGACCTTCCACTCAAAGTAACACAACTCAACATGCATTAAACCTCTTTATTTGAATGTTCAAGCTTATAGGCTACTTATTAGGCTAAAAACCTTATCAATCATGGTAATCACTAGAAATTCGAGCTTGAAACACATTATATGGATTATATTAAGGTTATTAATATGTTCATTACCCTTATCTTAGATAAAAAAAACCCAAAAAACTCCTTTAAAACCTCATTATGGTGCCTACACCTATGTGTCCTCCTCTACTATTTGAAACACCATTGAATATTCAAGGATGATTCTCATGAGACTAATCTATTGGTTATTTTACTAGTTTAATCACTCATTATAGTTAAATACACTTTCAAACCTATTTTAAACCTTGAATTTTACTATAGACATGTAGAAGTATCCTCAATGAGTTCATAAGGATCACTAAAAATTCTTGAGACTTACTCTATGGACCTACATCCATGTTTGGAATAGTCTTGGATGTTTTACAAGAGGATAATTATATTATATTGAATCCCATTCTCAAGGGTAATATCCATTAATGCATTAAATCTAACATTATATTCTTAATTTTATGTAATTCATCTCAAATGTGGACTTTTGATGGACCTTAAAAAGGGTCCCTATGAGCTCAAACCTTGTTTGGAGGGAAAATGAATAATGGGAAGGTCATTAACCTACATGAATACCCATATCAAGTCCCATATTTAAAATAATTTGTTAAAAATCATTTGAAAACATCTATTTTAATTTTTTATACCTATTGGTATTTTCTTAAGCTTGAATCAACCTTAAAACCCTGGTAATAGTTCTCATGGAATACAATACACTTATAGGTATCTCAAATAACATTGAAACCATATTAAATATTCTATAGCTTCATGTATCTTATTGGAACAAACTCAAAATTCTAGAAGAAAAGTTCCCATGTTTAGGGGTTTAAGAGGGTTTCAAGGCCACCAATGAAGTTTTGATGGATCTACATGCCTTAAATCTCTTTAGTCAAGCTTGATGCATGAGATGATGGCCAATAGACTTATTGACATCCTCTATAAGTAATTTTTTACCATGAAATAGAATAAATGAGATCAAATTCAAAATTATGCCTCCATTGATCCTTTTTAGGATTATTTTAGCTCCTAAACAATTGTTCATAACTCTTTTAATTATTTCTCTCCTAATGAATGGGATGTATTATTTATGACATCCTTCTCCTTATTAAATCTTTTTAAAGTCCATGAATCTTCTTAGCTTTTCTATTACATCCTAGAAAATATCCTATATAGGCCTCCAAAGAGGTTCAAGGTCAGTTTGGGCCTGGTTTTGAGATCTTGAGTATGGATCTCCTCTCAAGAAATATTTGAGACCTTGTACATGATATGGAGGACCGATTACGACCTGATATTTACCTTTGGGTACCGTAAATTTTTACAAAACCTCATAAAACTTTATTTTCTCATGAAGAACTCCATGTTTGGAAGCTTTTGTGCTATATTCTACCAAGAACAACTATCAAAAAGGCTTAATATACCCATTAGGTGTTGGAAAAAGGATGATAATATTTATTTTCATGCATTAATATTTCGTAACCCCTATAAATTTATATTAAAATCGAAAACCTACCCCTTCTTATATTGTAACCTCCATGAAAACTTGTCCTTCTTTGATCTTGGCCTAAAGCTAGTAATATTCAGCCATGAATAGATCTCCTTGACATTGAATAACCTTGAAAAACCACTTTAGAAACCATAAAAACTCAATAACCATTGTTATGTGAAATGGGTTTTGGCTGCTATAAGGCACATTCCCACATTAGAAGAGGAATGATAGTCATTAAAAGGAAAAATGGAGGGAAATAATAGTTTATAAAATCCTTTTGACTTATTTATATAGATTGAGGGAGTCATGAAGAAGTATTTTAGCATTATATGGATTTATAAGACATTGGAAAAGGTCTCACTTTCTATAAGTGACTTAAGTTTGTTCAAATGTGACATCTCAACCTTTTACATCTTTAAATGCATTTTTAAGATCTTTGTTATGCCCTACAAGGCCCTTTTTACCTCTTTATCCATTGAATTACACCTTTTAAGATACCTTTGACTTGTTCATGTAATGACATAGATTTTTGACCAATAATAATATTTCCCTCAATTTAAAATTTTATAAACATGGAATGAGTATAAAGAGGTTAATCAAGACTTGGACTAAGCTATAAGACACATACAATGCATTTAGGAATCCCCTAAAGATAAAAAATATAAGGAATCATTATAAAGACCATAAGACTCTTTCAAGTCACTCAAAAGTACAATAAATCTTGGATACTTATTTACCTAGTATGAACAAACCTAAACATCATGGAAGGCTTGTAATTAAAAGTATCTAATATAACTTTTTCAAAACCATTATCCTCTCTAAGTGGGAAGATGTTCTAGGAACCATGGGTGGATAAAAGAGCCAATAAGAATGTTCTTAGTCTCCTTGATAACACCAATTAGATCTATAATAGTTCCTCCAGTTCAATAAACATGATAGGCCTAGCCTTACCTCCTTAATTTAGACAATGCAATACAATAATCCATACTAAAATAAATTTTGATAAATTTGCATTAGCCTCAAACATTTTCTTAAAGGAGATGGACAACCTTGTAATAATGCCTATCAGACAATATCAAACTAGGCTTTAGTGGAGATAATCCAAACACTTGTATGGTCTTGAAGACCTATTAATTCCTATTTTAAATTGATAATAAACTTGAGGATAACATTTAAGAGGTCCATGTATTTAAATAATTCTAAATGGGGAAGAACTATCAATTGAGGAGTAAGTTAAAATGTTGACTACTTCTACCCCCTAACAAAACTTAGGTTTCCCCTGATTTAAATTCATCTAATAAATTTCCTCCACCTAAATGACCTATTACCTCATATTATCCTAAAACATTTATATACCCCCATAGGCTGATAAACCATTAGAACAAAGCAAACATGGATATAACATTGTAGAAGACTTGAAGAAAACTAAGGCAAACATAAAAATGTTTGAGCTACTTTAAATGTCTAACTAGAAAGAATTGTTGCTTAAAGAATTACCTATCCTAAGGAGTAATAAATAAAATAACACTATTTATGATCACATTTATATTTATAAATAAAAAATAAAGATTCTCCCTTTTCTACTAATAATCAAAAATTTTGGCAAAAACTTAAAAAATCATTTAGTAGATTCTGGTGACTCAAGCAATACCATGCCTTATGCCATTTACCTATAGTTGGGACTAAATCATGCCAAATATAATAAAAAAGTTATTCATATATAAAAATTATAATTTAAAGTCATTGATGAGTTGAATCACATCCACATGCAGTTAGATTCTAATCATAGAGTGCAAAAATTCATTTACATCCAAGTGGTGGACATACATAGGCATATGCAATTCTTCTTCGCTGAGATTGGTTATAGACACTCAATGGATATGTGGCCACCAATTTGTATCACATGTGACTAACATGATATGGTATACTTGATAAAATTAGGATTTAGAGGGAGACAATGATGACTCACATGATTACATAATATAATAAGACCAATGAAATATCATATGGGGACTTTGACCTAGGAGTCTATGCACTCAGGAAAGAAATAGAAGATTATGGTAGATTATCCATCAACATGCTTATAGTACAAGGTGAACCTAAATTTGAATATTTAGACCAAATAGAAGAGGAACACATCCTCTGCACACTATAAGTATTTTTATTATGTATTCATGTCATAACATGCACATGGATTGAACAAGGCCCTACACAAAAGGACTAGGATTGTAATATATTAGATGTTGCCCATGATATCATTATGATTGATTATACACCCATATATACTACTAAAGATCAGACCAAAAGGTCATTGATAACTAAAAAATAAATCATTCCAACATTATAAGTTGGGAATAATAATAAAGAAGTGAACATAGCAGCAACACCCATCTAGAAGAATCCACTACATATAATAAAAGACCACATGTGGACCATGAATTTTAATGGATCCAAATCAAAGAGTGATTGTGGTAATGGGATTGAGATTATCAACCCAAGAGGAAGTTTATATTTGGTATCCTTATGACTACAATTTTATTTCACCAATAATGTGGCTCAGTATGAAGCCTTGGTACATGGCCTCAAATTTGCACTAAAGAAAAAGGTGAAGAACTTAAAAGTATTTGGAGATCCAAAACTTATTGTCAAATAAGTTAGAGGCCATTATGATTATAATAAAAAGTGGCTTAAGGTACTATAGTAGAGTGTGGAATCTAATTGAATATTTATATGTATTCAACATCTAAACACTACTAAAGAAAGAATTATATAGTATATGTGTTGATAACAACTAAAAGTACCTTGGAACCCATCGCTAATTTTAGATTCAGGAGATTCTAAGTTCAATTGGTCTCTACTCCTTTCATTCCAAACAACATCAAAAACTTATAGGTCTTCCATGATGATTAAACTATCATTAAATTTATCACCAACATTGATGCATTTGAGTCTCATATCATTGATTAGGATGACATGGAATAATTCAAATTAGATGAAGAAGGGGTCATCAAATTGAATAATAATAAAATTCTAAGGTATGGTATCATCAGAGAAGATATTTGACATCAATCATTAGGGTGAAATGGAAAAAATAAACCCTACCAATTGGATTCCTCATAAGCATTTTAATTTGGGCAATATAGAAGAATCAAAGCTTGTGATTTTAGGCACAACTTGTACCTAGATTGAAAATCAAAGAATTGTACAAACTCTAAAGGACTTTGGTGACACCATTGCATGAAGCTATGAATATTTTAAATTATTTGATGCCTCCATATTCACACATAATATTCATTTGAAGTATGTTATCAAATAATTTCACCAAAAGTAAATTCTAGTTAATTCAATGATGGAGCCCTTAATTATTAAATAAGTGTAGAAGTTACTTTATACAAACACCATTTACCCTATTAGACACTACACCTAGGTGGACAAATTTATGGCCATTTAAAATAAGAGTGGAGAAATAAAAATTTTCACAAAAAATATAAATTAAACAAAGCCTCTAAAAAATACAAATACCCACTTCCTTTAATAGATAAAGTCTTACAAATAGTGAATGGATGTAAAATGATGTCATTTCTTGAAAAATATTTAGTATATAATCAAGTAATGGTCAGCCATGCAGATAGGATAAAGATAATGTTTATAAATAATTAGGTCACATTCATATACAAAAGGATTCTATTCAGCCTAATCAATATAGGCATCACCTTCCAATGGGTGATGCATATTACATTCAAAGACCTCATTGGTAGACTGACTATCATTTCCAAGAGAAGGGATGACCATATGAAAGACTTGAGAGAAGTCCTAGAAAGTTTTAGAAATCATAGAATCCCCCTAAACTTGAATAAATGCATATTTGGAATCCTATAGGATAGGTTTATGGGAAACATTAGATCTAATCAAGGTATTTTAGTTGACCCAAAATAATGGAATCCAGTCTAAAAATTATATTTCCTAGTAAACAAAGAGTTGAGGTCATTCTTAAGAAAAATTAATTTTATATAGAAGTTTATCTTAGGTTTTAAAGATATATTTGATAGGATCTTACAGATATAATTGATTACTTTTGTGTAAGCAACTAAACACAGAATTAAACCAGAATAATAAGTAACTAGAAATCAGAATCAACAAAGAATAAGAGATACAAGAAATAATTAAAACTTGTATTAAACTCTTCGAGAAGGAAATACAATTGAAGAAATCTCTCTTTCTTCCACACCTCTCAAATGTAAAGATCTCTTTCCCTAAAGAGTTTTCTCTCTCAATTACAACCAATTCAATCCTTGAATTGTCTACAATTTTATCATACACAAGCTATGAAGATCTAACCCTATTATATAATACTAGGATTCATGAGCTATGCATTCTCCACCATTGGATACACCTCTTAATCAAAGGTTCAAATCAGTCCTGCCAAAAATAGAAACATGGACTCAACACTAACAGTTAATCTTATCATGCAAACAATCTATTCTCCCATGAGAATAGACTTTTGGAATGCACAGGTGACTGACGTCATTCCCTATCTATCTGCATATGACCGACGTCGGCCGATCCATAACCGATGCCAGTAGCCTCCAGTCGACCCTTGATCGATGTCGGTTGATCTTGACCGATGACGGTGATTGTGTAGTCTAGCAACCTCTGCATTTGCTCATCTAGGGTAGCTTTTAGCTCCACAACTCAAAAATCTCCCACTTGGAGATAAACAACTACACCTGTACCTGTACAATAACATCCTCTAGCTTGTTTCACCATCTTCAAGCTCAATCTTGAAGACCAACAAAAATTAAATGAAGATTCAACTTCTCCTTTATTACTAGCTTTGTTAACATATCAATAGGGTTCTCATCTATATGGATATTTTCCATCTTCAACTCACCATCCTCCAATACCTGTCTAATGAAGTGGAACCTAAGCTGTATATGTTTGGTTCTTGAATGAAAGGCTGAATTCTTTGCCAAATGAATTACACTTTGACTATCACTGTACAATTTGTAACTCTCTTGCTCCTTTCCCAACTCTTTCATGAACTAAGTCATCCATATCATTTCCTTGCTAGCCTCTATGACTGCAATGTATTCTACCTCTGTAGTAGACAAGGCAAGAACCTTCTACAACTTTGAAATCTAGCTAACCGCCATTCCACCAACAGTGAACACATAACCTGTGGTGCTTCTCCTACCATCCAAGTCACCTGCCATATCCGAATATACATATCCATGTAGAGAAGTGTTTAACCCTCTGTAGCATAAATGCCTACTGTTGGTCCCTCTCAGATATCTGAGAATCCACTGAACTACTTTCCAGTGTTCCTTTCTTAGATTGGCCATAAACTTATTGACAACTCCCACTGCTTGGGCAATATCAAGTCTAGTACATACCATTACATACATTAAGCTCCCAACTACTAAAGAACATGGAACTCTACTCATGTACTCTACCTCATCATGTGATTTAGGACACTATTCTTTGCTCAACTTGAAGTGTCCAGCGATAGGTATGCTTACCGGTTTTGCATCCTACATATTGAACCTCTCCAACACCTTGTTCACATAATCCTCTTGAGACAAAATCAAACTGTGATTTTTCCTGTCTCTCTTAATAC
This sequence comes from Torreya grandis, assembly GCA_037957365.1. Lineage (NCBI taxonomy): Eukaryota > Viridiplantae > Streptophyta > Pinopsida > Cupressales > Taxaceae > Torreya > Torreya grandis. The sequence goes on along the minus strand of JARHVA010000461.1, from coordinate 5,387,885 downwards.
TCATGCCAAGGATTTTCTTTGCTACTCCCAAATCCTTCATGGAAAAAGTGTGAGCTAATTTTACCTTAAGCTCATTAATATCCTACGTGTGTGAACCTGTAACAAGCATATCATCTACACATAGTAACATGATAATATAATTACCATTATCCAATCTCTTAAAGTAAACACAATGGTCAGATTGACATCTACAAAATCCATGCTCTGTCATAAACTTGTCAAACCTCAAATACCATTGTCTTGGAGCTTGCTTAAGACCATATAAGCTTTTCTTCACCCTACACACAAGTTTCTCCTTACCTTTGACCTCAAAACCTTCCGGCTGTTCCATATATATTTCTTCATCCAAATATCCATGAAGAAATGTTGTCTTAACATCAAGCTTCTCAAGATGCAAATACTCAATAGCAACTAAAGACAATACAGTCCGAATAGAAGTCATTTTTACTACAAGAGAAAAAATTTCACCAAAATCAATACCTAGTTTCTGTGCAAATCCCTTTACTACCAACCTAGCCTTATGTCTCATTTGTCCATTCTCACCTTCCTTTAACCTGTATACCCATTTATTTTTCATTGTTTTCTTTCCGACTAGAAACTCAACCAAATCCCACATTTGGTTTTCTTCAAGGAATCAATTTCCTCATTCATGCCAAGCTCCCACTATTTTTGAGATTCTACCTGCATTGCTTCATCAAAACTTTCTGGTTCTCCACTATCAATGAGGAATAAGTAGAATAGTGAAGGGAAATAATGAGTTGGAGGTTTACTTACCCTTTTAGAACTCCTCATGGGAATTTAAGACTCATTAACTACTTGCTATCTGCCCAAATTGTTTGTCAGTGACCAATCTCAATCTCTCAGTCTGTACCTGACCGATGTCAGTTCCACCTGACTGATTTCAGTTTCTATCTGACCAACATCGGTTACTGTTTGACCGACATTAGTTCCTTTTTGACCGATGTCGGTTCCTTCCTGACTGACGTTGGTGTCTGTGTTTTCTTGTGTGATTATTTTTCCTCGCAAGATCATTTTGGATCATCACCTCATCCAAATAAACATTGCTTTGCTCAGAATTATTTAGCTTCTTGAGCTGATCATTGGACATCACCTTCTCATTGAAAACAACATCATGGCTTCTCATTGAAATCTCTAGAGCCATAACCAATAAAAGTGCATCACATAGATTTAACATCCATCTTCTTTCTATTTTCTTTATCAATGTGCACAAAAGCTTCAAAACCAAAAAATCTAAGAAATGAAAGATCTACCTTTTTACCTATCCAAGCCTCTTCTAGAATTCCACCATCTAGAGTAGTAGAGGGTCCTCTGTTAATCAGGTAAATTGTAGTGTCTACAGCTTTTGCCCAAAATTGTAAGGGCAAACCAGCATGCAACCTCATATTCTGTGCACGCTCCATTATAGTTCTGTTCATCCTTTCAGCAACTCCATTTTGTTGAGGTGTCCTTAGAACCATCCTTTCCCTATGTATTCCACTCATAAAATAGTAATTGTTGAATTTATAGCTGTAGTACTCACCACCATTGTCAGATCTAAGGCACTTCAATCTCAAACCTGTTTCATTCTCAACCAAAGCTTTCCATTTCTTAAATGTGTCAAAAACATCAAATTTATTCTTTATGCAATAAACCCATACCTTTCTTGTAGCATCATCAATGAAAGAAACATAATACTATGATCCTCCAATAGAAGCTACCTGAGCTGGTCCCCACACATCTATGTGAACAAGCTCCAACTTGTGCTTCTTCTTTGTTGACCCAATCTTGAGAAACCTCACTCTCTTCTATTTTCCAAAAATACAATGCTCACAAAAATCTAGATCTATGCTTTTCAAATTTGAAAGCTTACCTTTTGACTTCAGAACACTCATTCCCTTCTCACTCATGTGGCCAAGCCTATAGTGCCACAACTTTGCATCTACATCTGAAGTAAATAATACAGAAGGAGAATAATCATTAATACAATTACATAAATAGAGAGTACCTACTCTCTTACCTTTGGCTAATATAAGTGCACCCTTGGAAACCTTCCAAGATTCAGTTGTGAGAGTTACTGTGCAACCCTCATCCCCCAAATTTCCTATAGAAATTAGATTCCTATTCAGGATGGGTACATGCATGACATCTTTCAACACCCATGTGTTGCCATTCTACAATTTCAGCTACACTTTTCCTTTGCCAACAATTTTACAAGGCTCATCATCCCCTAAATAAACTATTCCAAAATCTCCATGGACATAATCATTGAAAAATTCTCTATTTGGGGTTGCATGGAAAGAGGCACCAGAATCTAAAACCCAAGATTCTATTTTATTATCCAAAGAAAATATAAGGGCATCTTGTGCAACAATACCTGCAAATTTTGATTCTTCTTTACCTTCATGCTGATTTTCTTCTTTAACTTTTAACCAGCAATCTTTCTTTGCATGCCCTATCTTTCCACAATTCTAGTAGGTTATTTTTCTTCCATTTCTAGATTTGGATTTACTTCTCATCTTTGACTTTGACCTTGATCTCCCTTGCTTGCCCTTCTCTTTTTGCCTTCCCCTACTTCAATACTTAAAGCATTACCTGATGTTTCTCCTGTGCTTTTTCTGTGAGTTTTTTCATTCAAGATTACACTAACAACATCATCTACTTTTAAGATATTTGAAGCAGATGCAATATTAATAACTGCCATTACCAAACTATGCCAACTTTCAGGTAAAGAGCATAAAATTAGGAGAGCCTTAATTTCATCATCAAAAACTATTTTGACTGAATTTAACTGATTTACTATTGCATAAAAATCATTAAGATGACTAGATACAGATCCACCTTCCTGCATTTGCAAATTAAATAATTGCTTCATAAGATATACCTTATTTGAAGCTGAGGGCTTTTCATATAAATTTGCCAAAGTATCCATTAACTCTACCATTGTCTTTGCCTGTGATAAGTTGGAAATCACTGAAGATGTCAGGCTCAACCTTATAGATCCCAGAGCCTTTTTATCAAGAACATTCCATTCTTCATCTTGCATATCTGTGGGCTTGCTTGAAACCCCACCCAACAGTAAGTACAGATCTTTTTGATACATATAATCTTCTATCTGCATCCTCCATAATTGATAATTCTTGTTGTTAAACTTCTCCATTCTTAGTTTAATTTCTTTTGCCATTGCTTTACTCCCACTCAATCAGAAACCCCTGTGAGTGACCTATAATCAATAGACACTAACCTGATCTGATACAACCTGTTAGTGAACCCAAGATCTGATATCACTTGATAGGATCTTATAGATACAATTGATTATTTTTGTGTAAGCAACTAAACATGGAATTAAACCAGAATAATAAGTAACTAGAAATCAGAATCAACAAAGAATAAGAGATACAAGAAACAATGAAAACTTGTATTAAACTCTTCTAGAAGGAAATACAATTGAAGAAATCTCTCTTTCTTCCACACCTCTCAGATGTATAGATCTCTTTCCCTCAAGAGTTTTCTCTCTCAATTACAACCAATTCAATCCTTAAATTGTCTACAATTTTCTCATACACAAGCTATGAATATCTAACCCTATTATATAATACTAGGATTCATGAGCTATGCATTCTCCACCTTTAGATACACCTCTTAATCAAAGGTTCAAATCAGTCCTTGTAGACACCGAAATCGTGTCGACTCCCCTGGTCATTCCTCGTCTTCTTTCTTCTTCACCTATTGAACCCTTGCTAATCACTTGTTCCACCAACCTTGACCCTGGCAGCATGTAAAGAGGAGCACAGAGCAAAAGGTAGACTCTATCCCCATTATGCATCTGCCGACGACGGTCTTTACCCGGCCGATGTCGCCGACGTCAGTCACCTATCGGCCGACGTCGGCAATCCTGCCGACGTCGGTCACCTTCCCCTTGTCCGTTATCAGTTACCATTCGGTTTCCCAAAACGGTTGACAAACCATCTCTGGAACCGTCCCCGTCCCCCGCCTTCATCAACCTCTGCCAGCCATTCGAACCAGGATCCCCGAACGCTATTCGAAACGCTGAGCAACCAACCTGCAAACTCCGAGCAATCATCAACACTCTCGGCATCAACCAATCTGCACACCATGGCTTTCATCGCGTCTTCTGCCAGGTAAGTATTATTCTATTTATTTCATTTCTTTTTTAGTTATTATTTATCAGTTCTGTTATCCCTGCCTCTCATCTCGACCTTGCCCAGACCCTGTCCTGACTCTGTCCAAACCTCGTCCCTGTCCTTATCAGATCCTGTCCCGACTCTGTCCAAACCTCGTCCCTATCCTTATCAGACCCTGTCCCGACTCTGTCTAAACCTCGTCCCTGTCCTTATCAGACCCTATCCCAACTCTATCTAAACCTCTTCCCTGACCTAGCATCCTTCGTTTACATCCCTGAACCTGTCCCGACTCTCTTAGACCCTGTCCCGAACCTTTTCCCAGAACCTACCCCTACCGACGCCGGTCACTACCCCGACCGACGACGGCACCTTGACCGACGTCGGCACCTTCCTTAACCGACGCCGGCACCACAGAGACCGACGCCGGTGACTGTGCAGAACAGTGCTACATATCAGGTATGCTCTTTATTTTTCTGTCATTTATTTCTGTCATTATCATCTACTTTCATCCAATATTCTGCTCTTTTTTATCAGTGGGTTGATATCCTTCTAAGGAGTCTTCGTACTTCCGGGATCGGGCGTTCGCCTGACAACCCACCATATCCTTTGACTAACGTTTTCTGTGTTTTAGCCTTTTCTTCGCAGGTGTCATTCCTCCACAGCAAAAGAGGAGAATCTTTCAACGTCTGATTTCGGTGCGCATGACTATATCAGGTACTTCTAGCCTTGACCATCTTCTTTTAGTTTCTTATTTCTTCTTTGAATGTAGAAAGCAATTTTGCATTAGAAACATTCTGGCACACCCGGTGGGACCCTAGGTCCTCCTTGGGTTCTTTCTTTCTTTCGTTCATTTAGGTGCATTAGGTTTCTTCCTTTTCGCCTCCTTTCGTCTCTTCTTAAACGACATCATAAGCAGAACTAAAACGAACATTTCTTTCTTTCTTGCATTTCTAGACTAGCTAAAACTCATATTCTTCGACTCTTTCTCCATTCGTCTTCATACGAACAAACATTTCAACTTGGGCATTAAAACACTTTGCATTCATTTATGTTTGCCTGCATCTTTTAGACCACACATAGTAATTAAACCGCATATTGAATTAATCTAGATCACTTGATGTTACACGACCAAACCACCTGCACAAAACAAACATAAAACTTACCTGAGACAAGGCCCGACTGGGATTTCATCCCCCAGCGGATACCTTACCCGTCCCGGTGACCCTACTTGGATTTCATCACCAAGGGGGAAGCCCACTCCGTTCTCTGGCGGAGGATAAACTCTAGTGGAAGTATATTTTGGCTAAGCGAAACCAGCTAACCACTAGAATCGTGAAGTGAGGGGAGCTTGCTCCTTAGCACCAGGCCTGTACGGAAGCTAACACAGATTTCTTGAGCACCATAACAAAACCCGAAACCATCCATAGACTGCTTCTTCTAGGACCCATTTTTCAGCCAATCTTCCTCTACACACACATTCTAAGGCATAAGCCACTATAATCCTAATAATTTATTTCTAGGGTTTTAGGATCTGCTTGTGTCTTCATCTTTTTGGTTATTATCTGCTTATTTGAGCTTGTGAGGACGTTCTCCCTTGCCTTGAATGGTTCTGACTCGTAGCCAAGCCAAGGCTCTAGTCGATCACACGAGGCATCATCCTCTTCCATCTACCCTGCCTACAACTAACCCTATAATGGAGTTCAACTCGGAAACCGAAAGAACTCCTACTAGACCATATCTGCCCCAAACGCCTATTATTCTAGAAGGGGACCAAGACTTCGCACGATTCTTAGACCTCAATACCAAAGCCCTGCAACACTATCTCGTGAATAGCCAAACGCGAGACCCCTTTGGCAATCCAATTTATGGAATGCCGACTTCTCTCCTCGCAACTGCGGTCGTATCAACAACGTCCGTAGTCCAACCCTTAGACACCCAGGCTGTTGCCTCAACCACTGACCAACCTTTCACCAACCATCCAAGTGTGGCCTCTCCTTCCGTCGTTGGGCCCACTTTAACTGGGGTTTTGGCCCCCAATCAATCTCAGTCCATTCAACCACTTTCTACCCCCTTTCAAAACCTGGTCGTCTCTATTCCGCCCACCCTTACTCCTATCAACACTAGGGTGGCTACCCATCCGTTAGCCCATATTACCTCTAACTAACCTCCCATGACAACATCAAACCTAGCCATACCTTCCATCCAACCATCTTTAGTCACTTCTTCCGTCCCTACGACTAGTCATCCGTACGTTGCGCCCTTATTGGTACAACCGACTACGTCGTATACCTCTTCTAGCCTCTTTCAAGCACCTCACAATCTAGGAGGTGCTCCACCCGCCAATCCGTCAGTAGATATTATCAAGATGCTAATGGATAAAATGTCCAACCTAGAGACCTCCATTACCGGCTCACGCAACACTCTCTCATACGAACAAATCTATAACGAGCCCATCCATCCTTCTGTCCCCATCAGACCATATTCGAGCCAGTGGGAACTTCCTAAGTTTTCTCATTTCCAGAGCAAGGAAGACCCACAACAACATTTACGGGCATTCAGACATGCCTGTTACCTTATCGACCACGACGATGCGTTGCTCTTACGCACGTTTCCCATGTCCCTCTCGGGTGCTGCACTTGACTGGTACAGCTCTCTTCCCAGCCATTCCATCCTCATGTTCACTCAATTGGCCCAGCTCTTCCTCGATCATTTCTCCATCAATATCACCAAGAAGGTCTCTATCACAGACCTCTATTCTATTCGCCAGTTCGAGGATGAATCTATTGCTGATTTCGTCGCTCGGTGGAGGAGCCTTATCAATCAACTTTCATTTTCTTTACCTCAGCCTGAGCTTATTGAACTTTTCTCTCAAGCCTGTGCTAAACATATTTCTTCTACCTTGAGGGTTCAAACCTTCCGCACTTTTGACGAAGCCTTCACGATGGCTCGTAAACTTGAGTTACGTGCCGTTGAGGAGAATAAAGTCAAGTTGCGGAGTAAGAATCCCAACTCCAAAACCAATGACCCTTCTTCTAAGCCCTCCTCGTCCAATCCTAAATCTAAAGCTTCAGCAAATGCTGTGGTTGTTAGATCTTCCTCTTCTTCGCCTTCAACTAATCAACCTGAACCATCCACGTCCATGAGCGCCACTCGTCAATTTCAGCAGAGATACATACAGCGATAGTTTACTCCACTTGGAGAATCATACGCTTCTATGCTAGAAAAACTCGTCAAACAAGGGGCCATCAATCTCCCTCAGATCCGACCTCCACCACAATTTGATCCCTCACGCGCCATCCCTGCATGGTATAGGGAGAATGACTTCTGCCACTACCACCGTGTTAAAGGTCATGACACGGGCAACTGTAAAACCCTTAAAAACATAGTCCAAGACATGTTGGAAAAGGGTGACCTCATCCTCGACAATCCTAACGCCCCTCCTAACCAGGGTATCGATATCTTCAAACAACCATTCCCTAATCATCCACCAACCCAAAACAATGTCCAGACCTTGACTGACAATACCCATGAACATAATATTCGAACAGTCAATACGGTCTCACCCCTCATTTCTAACCAACCCCAAGAGGTGAGTTCATCCGTCAGTCCATCACAAGTGGACGAACCTCTTTCTCCGGCTAGTTCTCCTTCAACTTCTCTCATTTTGGAGGACGCCTCGACCTTACCAGCTCTGCCAGTTTCACCATCTTCCTTCTTGCTGCCCATGGAGGACCCAACCTTTCCTACTCCTCGGCCACAAGTGGAGGGCACTATCATCCCTGCCCTTTACCCGCTGGAGGAGCTTCATTCACCAGTTTCTTCTCCACCCAGAGAAGAACCTATCTCTCCTTCATCTCCAACCAAACATGAACCTGTCATAACTTCACCATGCTTTGGACCCGAGACTACTACATCCGTCTCACCTTCAGTCCCACAACCATTGGCATCTTCTCAAGAGCCTAAACCTCATCCCGCATCTTCTCAGCCATTTTCCTGACTAGTGGAGAGACTTGAACTTCTCCCTTCTAGGAAAGTGGAACATCAGGGATTGTGGGACCATCTCACAGCTCTTCAACAAGCCCGGGCCCTCTCATCTCATGCCGCTAATCCTCCCATGGCGGAACCTCCTAAGACTATCAACAGAAATCCGATCTCCACTTCCAAACCATCTACATCTTCATCAACTTCATCAAAACCAAAACCCTCATCTACTCCGCCTAAACCTATCAAATCACTTGGCGTTCACCCCGTCTCCAACCTCACTCATCCACAAGTGAAGGTGGACTTAACCCAAACTTCAACCAATAGTAGTCTTCAATCCAAATCTCAAAAGACTGCCAAACCACAGAGGCGAACGCCTCCTCTTCCGTCACCATTGCCCTCCATTTTGGGCCTGCATCCTTCAACCTTAACCAGAATCCTTCCCGCTCCAACCTCTAACCAAAACCGGTTGCCTCCTTTGCTTCCTTTACCTACCACTAGCCTACCCTCTCCCAAAAGGGTGATACCTCTCACGAAGAGTGTACCGTATCCGCCTGTCATCGCACCATCAACCCCGAAGGTGGTACGAAAACCTCCTCCCATTTCGCCCAAGCAAAAGTCACCGACATCGCATACATCGATGAGCATGGACCCTTTAGTGGGCTCATACTCTTTGATCTTGCAACGACTTTTGCAAACTTCTAGCATAACTCTTCCACCCATCAAGCCCTTTCACCCTCTCGGGTCTAAACCTTCCTGGTTCGACGACACGAAGATTTGTTTATATCATCGTACACCAGGACATGACACTGAGACTTGCTGTGCCCTCAAGGCTGTCATTCGCCGTTATCTAGAGAAAGACACTCTTCTCTTTGAGGACACTTTCGACCGCCCCCCGACTCCTTCTCATAACTCTTCAACCTCTTCAAACCCATCCACATCTCATCAACTGGTTACAATCCCTTCATCATCTTCACCTCCCATCTTTGAAATCAATGCCATTCACATCACCACTAGGTCACAAAAGGATAAGGTGAAAGAAAAAGCCTCCATTCCTTAGACCTACCCTTTTGTCAATCCACCTCAACCGCCTAAGCCTAAGATTTCTATCCTTGGCGCCCTCAACCCTCTTCTTCTTCTTCTTCCTCCTCCGGACCAATCCACGACTCCATGTTGAAACAGCTTCACTAGACGCCTGTGAAGATGTCCCTCTACGATCTCGTCCAAACCTCACCTCAACATCGTCAGGCCCTCATCTAAGCCCTCCAGGCAGCGAAGGTCCAACCTGAGGATCCTCAGCCACTTGCTGCCCTTGTCCACTCCTTAGCCCCTGTTGCCTCCATAACATTCAGCGATTCTGAGATTCCTACATCCAACACGGAAGATCAGGACGCCGCCCTCTTCATCACTGCCTACATCGATCGGACACGCATTAAACGCGTTATGATCGATGGGGGCACTAGCATCAACATCATCTCCACTCATGCCTTTGATCAGTTGGCTCTTCCCAAGAATTACGTCTCCAAAACTGACGCGATCTTATGCTCTTTCAACGACACTACTGCCACGACCATTGGCACAGTCATCCTTCATATCCGCTTTGGTCCACGCACAGTCCCGGAGCTCTTCTACATCATCGAAGGAGAGTTCCAATACAACATCTTGCTGGGCCGACCCTGGATCCGCGCCATGGCTTGTGTCCCCTCCACCCTGCACCGTTGTGTGAAGTTTGAGCATGACGGACAAGTCCACACCATTACCGCTGACCCTTCGCCTTTCAAAACATGCAATACCACCTACCGTCCAAACGATGTCCTCATTCCTATCAAGCCGTCAACCTCAGCACCGCCTCCATCCGCGGAAGCTTCAACCAGTTCACAATAGGCGGTCGCCCTTACACCTCCCCTTCAAGCGACAACCACAGACCCCATGGAAGACGTCTTCCAAAGACTTTCATTGGGAGAGTATCGTTTGCTGGCTTTAGACATGTTCCAAACTCCGCAAGAGTATGGACGCCTTCATCACAGCCCCAGCTATGACCATCAGATCGGGATGATCATACCTTATGGTCCCCCTCACCTCCGCACCAACCTCGTCTATGGAGGGCTTAATCAAGCTCCTACTGACGGTAATCCTCTTTCTTCACCCCAACCTTTCACATCAGATTTTTCGTTTCTTGGCAACCCCGCCTTTGCACATACTTACCTTTACAGGTGTGCATGGAAGGGTTTTGGTTTCGAACGCTATGAGCAGGGCTCCCATCAGCCTATCCAACTGCTCAACGATGACGACGCCAAGAAACGGTATGGTCTGGGATATCACGACCCCACTCAAGACCCTGTAGACCTTTATCCTGAACCAATCCTCGACCAATCTCCTCCACACTCACCTATTTCGCCACCTTCACCTACGGAGTCAGTGGTTTCCATTCCTCCTAGTTTTTTTTTCCATAAACACCATCCGCCTGGACCCCTTGACTTATCAGCTCAATGGGGTATCCAAGTCTCTCCCTCTCATTCTTCCCACCATGATCGAAGATGAGTCGGCAACCATTCACACTGTTCACTGTGTTGACGATGACGCCATTCTTTCCTACATGGGTGCTGATGATTCTTTCATCCAGCGCTCCCTCCCTTCTGAGACCCAGGTTATGTTAAATGAATCAACCATTGACATCAACCTTCCTTCTTCCGATGTTCCTCATGTCTTAAAGATTGGCCAATCTTTAGACGCTCAGGAGTAGCTTGACTATACCCAGTTCCTCTCTGACCATAGCAAGGCCTTTGCCTGGACTTACAGTGATATGCCTGGCATCGACCCCACCATCGTTACCCATAACATTGTCACCAAACCAGAGGCTAAGCCTGTCAGGAAAAAGCTTCGAAAGATGCATCCTCGCGTTGCCCTCCTTGTTAAGGAGGAGCTTCAGCGTCTCCTTTCTGTCTCCTTCATCCAGCCCATCGATTATCCACAGTGGGTCTCTAATATCGTCCCAGTCACCAAGGCAACTGGGGGGATTCGAATCTGCACAGACTATCGTGACCTTAATCTAGCCTGTCCTAAAGATGACTTTCCTCTTCCTAACATTGACTAGCTCGTTGATCTTACGGCCGGCCATGAGATGCTATCTCTTATGGACGAGTTTTCAGGATACAATCAAATCCTGATTGCTCCGGAAGATCAGCACAAGACTACTTTCATCACCCCATGGGGGACTTTTTGCTATCGAGTCATGCCTTTCGGCTTGAAGAACGCAGGCGCCACTTATCAGCGTGCCATGACCTACATTTTCCACGATCTCCTCCACAAAATCATGGAGGACTATGTGGATGACCTTCTCGGCAAATCCAAATTTCGCTGTGACCATCTGACCATTCTCAACATCATCTTTTCTCGTCTTCTTCAGTACAATGTCCGTCTTAACCCCAAGAAATGTGTCTTTGGGGTCCTCTCTGGCAAGCTTCTCAGCTTCATCATTTCCTTCCGTGGCATCGAGATAGATCCCACCAAGATTCGCGCTATTCTCAAAATGCCTCCCCCGACCAATCTCAAGCAGCTTCGCAGTTTGCAAGGCAAGCTCCAGTCTATTCGTCGCTTCATCTCGTAGCTTTCTGACCGCTGCCAACCTTTTCATCATCTCCTTAAGAAGGACGTCATTTTTACATGGGATAAGGACTGTCAAGAGGCTTTTGAAGCCTTAAAATGCTATCTGGTCTCTCCACCAGTTCTCATTCCACCTAAAGACGGCCAACCTTTCTACCTTTATATCTCAGCCACTCACCATTCGTTAGGTGCCATGATCGCGCACCAAGACGAGCATCACCGTGAGCAAGCCATTTATTATATCAGCCGCACACTGGTCGACTATGAAACTCAGTATACCCATATCGAGAAACTCTGTTTGGCATTAGTCTTTGCTGCTACTAAGCTTTGCCACTATCTTCTCAGTCACAAAACCTTTGTCATCACCCACACTGACCCTCTCAAATATATGCACTCCAAGCCATATCAGAATCAACGTATGGCTCGGTGGCTCATGCTGCTTGCTGAGTTCGATCTCGAATTCATCCAGCAAAAATCTATCAAGGGGCAAACCATCGCTGATCAACTAGCAGATGCCCCTCTTCTTGACACTCAACCTTCGCAGTGTGAATTCCCTGACGAGTCTATCGCTGCACTTTCCTCCGACGACACCACCTATCAGATGACTATGTTCTTTGACGGATCCAAATGTCAACTAGGTGGAGGTGCTGGGGTCATTCTCATCCCACTCGAAGGGGAGCCCATGCCTTTGTCTTTTAAACTCGACTTTGATTGTACCAATAATATGGCTGAATACGAGGCCTTAATTTTGGGACTTCAGACCGCCCTCTCTCTCAGCATCAAGTCCATCAACATCTTCGGCGACTCGCAGCTCGTCGTCAATCAGGTCAACGGTTCATACCTCTGTAAAAATGAAATTTTGCAAAGGTACAAAAATCGTGCTGACATTCTCCTTGCATCTTTTGACCATTTCCTCTTGCAGACTGTTCCTCGATCCACGAACAAGTTTGCTGACACTATGGCTTCTCTCGCTTCCCATATCCCATCTTCCTCATCTGCATCCAGACTTTTTGTCATGATGCGTCATGTGTCGTTGCCTTCGTATATCTCTCCTCACATTCATCATGTCAACACTATAGACCCAAGCCCACAAGATGCTTGGTATAAGCAACTTGTGGACTTCTTATCTCTCTCTATCATTCCTCCCAACCTCTCTAGTAATGCACGACAAGCTTTTATCAAGCGTACTGCTCGCTATACCATGCTAGGGGGTCTTCTCTATAAGCGAGGCTTCGACGGCCTCCTTCTTCATTGTCTCACCTCCACTGAAGCATCTCATGCCATCCAGCAAGTCCACGATGGGATTTGTGGCAGGCATTTCAGTGGAAATTCGGTTGCCAAGCGCATCCTTCGTCTGGGCTATTATTGGCCTACCCTTCATCAAGACTGTAGCGATTATGTTTGGCATTGCATCAAGTGTCAGCAGCACTCTAACTTGCTTCATCTCCCCAGTCACGCCTTACAAGTTGCTCAGGATTTCTGGCCTTTCTCTCAGTGGGGTTTAGATCTCATCGGTGAGATTAACCCTCATTCGTCTCTTCGTCATCAATCTATCATCACAGCCACTGAATATTTCACCAAGTGGGTGGAAGCCATTCCTCTCGTCTCCACAAAAGCCGACAAGATCGTCGACTTCATCAACACCCACATCATCTATCATTTCGGTGTCCCTCATAAAATCATCACTGATAACAGCAAGTCCTTCAAAAACAAAACTGTCCAAAAGCTATGCGACTCCTTCGGCATCAAACTCAGTTTCTCTTCGCCTTACTACCCACAAGCAAATGGGCAGGCCGAGGCTTCCAACAAAATTCTCACCAAAATTCTCATGAAAGTGGTCAGTGACACAGGCAAGGATTGGCACATTCACATTCCCTTCGCTTTGTGGGCTTACCGCACTAGCATCCGAACCTCTACGGGTGCTACCCCTTTTTCTCTCGTGTATGGAACAGAGGTTGTTTTACCTCTCGAAGTACAGATCTCATCTCTCCGCATTTCTCTACATGATATCCTTTCCAACGATGACTTTCATCAAGATCGCTTAGCTCAACTTGAGTTACTTGACGAACACCGTCTTGCTGCCCTTAATCATCTCCATGTCTATCAACATCGCATCAAGCGCACCTATGACAAAAATCTGTGAGAACGAGATTTCAACATCGGAGACCTCATCCTCAAAGAGAATCAACACGTGACCAACATGGAGCGAAGTAAACGAGGCAAGTTTTCTCCTAATTGGCTCGGACCTTTTATTATCATGCACAAGTATGGATCAGGGACTTACCGTCTGTCTTCTCTTGATGGACGCCCAGAACCTGAGCCTCTTAATGCGTTGCATCTGCGACCGTTCTACTGCTAGTCGAGTATTCGTCCACTTGACCCTTAACTTGAGCTCATCCCTTGAGCAATCCCTGTCCTCTTCATCCTACTTCCTTTCAACCCTATTCCTCTTAACAACTCTTATAACCCTTTTATGATACATGGATGCTTTGTCCTAATAAAAGGGAGCCCTTGACCTTCTACCGTCTTGTCCATGACTCACATTTCTATCAAAATAAATCAAGATGTAAAAACATATCCATGGTCACTATATCAATATCAAAATCAAAAAAATAGACTGCTCCCTCGAAGGACAGCTGTACTATCATTGCTGTAATAAATAGACTGCTCCCTCGAAGGACAGCTATTCAAAAGCCTTTATATTAAACAAAAATCTAGACCACTCCCTCGAAGGATGGCTATGACTACTCTGGCAATAAACAACATTATTTTAGAAGCTTCCCGCATTGATCAGCTTCACAACCTGACCACCAAGCAAATGACATCTCTATGCAGGCTTCCCGCATCGATCAGTCTGCCTCTCAAAAAAAAAAAAAAAAAAAAAAAAAAAAAAAACGAGTCACGGACTTGGCTTGTAGTTGTCTCGGGGTCTCCTATAAAAAGGGGCAAAGTTATCTCTGCTCTTAAAACAGGTTACCCTCTTTCCTCCTCCTATTACCTACTCAAGGGACTTCGAGCTCACTTTAATGTCTAAGTGATTCGATTACCGCTCTAACATAACTATGGTCAACGACGTCACGCATGAATGGGGCTCTTGGTTCTCATAACCCCTATCTATGCTATATTTTTGGTCCTTGTCAATGAAAGAGCAATTTGCCTTTCACTTCTTCTTCTGCACTTTGGTCACATTCACTCTCATCACTTGTCGATCAACTCAGCTCAACTCTCTTTTCAGACCATCAACATAACCTACCCTGTTCCCCCTAGTTTCTATGGACACCAATACACATGGAAACTATCGACTCACCACAATTTATGTTCAGCATAAACCAATACTTGCTGAAGCATAAATAGACCTCAATTCATTTTTAGCATACATCCATCACGCATATGGGATATTGCTAGGGATGAAAAACCCCTCAACCAATGTTGCAGAATACACCATTTGGAAAAGGCTGTAACATCTTTTTTTCCTTTCCATCCCTTTGACCCTTCCTCCCTTCTAGGGAGAACTACATCGGCCTGAGGCCCTATCACCAGGGCTATGTAGGCATCACTCAGTTGACATGGGGTCTTCTAGGGTTAGCTCGGCCGCATCCTCTGCATCCTTTCATCCATTCATCCATCCCTCGACCACCAACCATTGGAGATCATGCCTATCTCCTCCGACCTCGACCACTTCCAAGACGTTGTTGCCTTGGTTGTTTTTGCATGTATGCTACCTCATGACTGGTTAGCAAAATTATGCGCAGACCTTTTTAGACCCTCACAAGTATAGGATCACACACCGGTTGATCCGCCCTACTTGTGACTTTTTCGCATTTCTAGGAGCACTTCCTGAGCCTGGGATACCTAGAACGCGACGACCCATTTGGAGCTTCAGCTTAGATTGAGTGACCCGATCAGCAGACGACTAAATGCTGGGGCCCGGTTACTTCAATTTTGGCACTCCTTGACCCTTGACCTGCAACACTTTGGCCTGACCATCTCGTGCAGTGGTATGTGCGCAATCACGACCTTTGTAGCGTTCACCCTCACCCCTTTTTCATCCACTCTTTATCAAATCAGCACCCGATTCCCGGTTCCCTTCCCTCGACTCCTGCTTTGAGGGGGAATACCTCATCCTTACTCGGGGCATTTCGCTTCCTATTTTTGTCTTGCAGTTCATTCGAACAACCAACAAGACGAAATCAACCTTATCCCTCACCTGGGGCACTCACTCCTATTTTTGTCTTGCAGTTCGTCCAGAACAACCAACAAGACAAAAAGGGGCAAATGTAGACACCGAAATCGTGTCGACTCCCCTGGTCATTCCTCGTCTTCTTTCTTCTTCGCCTATTAAACCCTTGCCGATCACTTGTTCCACCAACCTTGACCCTGGCAGCATGTAAAGAGGAGCACAGAGCAAAAGGTAGACTCTATCCCCATTATGCATCTGCCGACGACGGTCTTTACCCGGCCGATGTCGCCGACGTCGGTCACCTATCGACCGACGTCGGCAATCCTACCGACGTCGGTCACCTTCCCCTTGTCCGTTATCAGTTACCATTCAGTTTCCCGAAACGGTTGACGAACCGTCTCTGGAACCGTCCCCGTCCCCCGCCTTCATCAACCTCCGCCAGCCATTCGAACCAGGATCCCCGAACGCTATTCGAAACGCTGAGCAACCAACCTGCGAACTCCGAGCAATCATCAACACTCTCAGCATCAACCAATCTGCACACCATGGCTTTCATCGCGTCTTCTGCCAGGTAAGTATTATTCTGTTTATTTCATTTCTTTTTTAGTTATTATTTATCAGTTCTGTTATCCCTGCCTCTCGTCCCGACCTTGCCCAGACTCTATCCTGACTCTGTCCAAACCTCGTCCCTGTCCTTATCAGATCCTATCCTGACTCTGTCCAAACCTCATCCCTGTCCTTATCAGACCCTATCCTGACTCTGTCTAAACCTCATCCCTGTCCTTATCAGACCCTGTCCCGACTCTGTCTAAACCTCATCCCTAACCCAGCATCCTTCGTTTACATCCCTGAACCTGTCCCGACTCTCTCAGACCCTGTCCCGAACCTTTTCCCAGAACCTACCCCTACCGACGCCGGTCACTACCCCGACCGACGACGGCACCTTGACCGACGTCGGCACCTTCCTTAACCGACGCCGGCACCATAGAGACTGACGCCGGTGACTGTGCAGAACAGTGCTGCATATCAGGTACGCTCTTTATTTTTCTGTCATTTATTTCTGTCATTATCATCTACTTTTGTCCAATATTCTGCTCTTTTTTATCAGTGGGTTGATATCCTTCTAGGGAGTCTTTGTACTTCTGGGATCGGGCGTTCGCCTGACAACCCACCATATCCTTTGACTAACATTTTCCGTGTTTTAGCCTTTTCTTCGCAGGTGTCATTCCTCCACAGCAAAAGAGGAGAATCTTTCAACGTCTGATTTCGGTGCGCATGACTATATCAGGTACTTCTAGCCTTGACCATCTTCTTTTAGTTTCTTATTTCTTCTTTGAATGTAGAAAGCAATTTTGCATTAGAAACAGTCCTATCAAAAATAGAAACATGGACTCAATACTAACAGTTAATCTTATCATGCAAACAATCTATTCTCCCATGAAAATAGACTTCTGGAACACACAGGTGACTAACGTCAGTCCCTGTCTGTCTACATATGACCGACATCAGCTGATCCATAACCAACACTAATAGCCTCCAGTCAACCCTTGATCGGTGTCAGCTGATCCTGATTGATGACGACGACTGTGTAGTCCAGCAACCTCTGCATTTGCTCATCTGGGGTAGCTTTTAGCTCCACAACTCAACAATATTTAGACTACTAAATAACATTCTAAAGAAGGATAATAAAGTTTAATCGATGACTAAAACATAAGTGCCCTTTGATCAAATCAAGGAAACAATTATAAAGACACTAGTGCTTATCAATCTTGACTACATGTAACCCTTCTAAATCTATTTTTTCTCTAGAACTCTAAATTACTTCTATTCTAACATAAATAAAAGGGGTTAAGGATTAAATTAATCTCATTTCTGAGCACCCTATTTATAAATTTTGAGATCAAATACTTAGCCATTGAAAAATGGGTTTTGCCTTGCTCAAAATGGTCAAAACATTTAGGCATGGTACTCTACACAATAAAGTTTTTACTGTAGTTCTAGACCTAGCCATGAAGGTAATGTTAATGAAAAATAATTTAGGTGAGTGATGTGGTAAATAGATGACTATCATAAAATAATTTTACCTATAACTACAACCAATGATGATTGTTAGAGGCTAGGGAATCAGAAATACCATGGCTAAGGTGGATCCATAAATCATATGCTAGTAGGATATAATACAAAATATAATAGATGATGACTAGTATCAAAATGTGGTCTATTATGTTTTGAACAATTAATTCCCAGCCCACTTAAACTCCACTTATAGGAGATAATTACACCTAAAAATAAATAGTTTCATGATCAAATTGTGTTTGTTGTATAGAAAAACCATGAAGACATTTCCCTAAGATACCTAAGTAAATTTGAAGTAGTTGAAATACTCAATGATTTTCATGATAAGTATGGGATTGGTCATGATTTACGGAGTGATAAAAACCACCAAATACTTATATTAGGCTATTATTAGCCTCATATTTTCAAATATTCTCATGTTTATGTAAAGAGTTTCCAATTTCTCAAGTCATTACACATAAGGAATACACTCTATTGATACCATTACAACCAATTATTAAGTCCTATCTATTTACAAAATGGGGACTTGATCTTGTGGGGGATATCAATGCTAAATATTTCATGGGACACAAATTCATCCTTATTATAAATGATTAATTCACACACTAGACTAAATCCAAAGCATTCATAAATTACATAACTAAAGTGGTGATCAACTTCCTTAAGGACCACATCATAACAAGGTTTGATATGCTATTTGTCCTAGTATGTGACAATGGACCTACTTTTTCCTCATTATAATTTACTGAGTGGGATTATGAAAACTAGGTAATTCTCAAATTTTCATCCATCAACTACCCATAAGGTAGTGGTTTAGCTAAATCAACTAATAAGAACTTGTTGGCATAATCAAGAGAGTCTTTGAGAGAAATCCTAGGGATTGGCATAATGTTCTAAAATTTGCATTATAGTATGATAGGAATATAATAAAGTCTAGCTTAGGTTCTTCTCCATACCATATAGTATATGGCTAAGACCTATTATTCCTTGTAAACCTCATAATTATGACCTTATTATTCATTAAATATTACTTAGGGGCTGATAACAACATAGAAGATCACCTCATGAACTTGATACAATAGAAAGAAAAACATGATGCAGCCCTACTACACTTTAGCGAGCATCAAGGAGTCATCAAACACTAGTTTGATATGTAATCTAAAGCTTAAGGCCTTTTATATTTCTTATTTAGTCTTAATCTGGGACAAGTCTCATGAAAGAAGGGAAAACATGGAAATTTTACTGCCCTTTGGTCAGGACACTTTTAAATCCATAAAATCCTAGGTGAAAATGTTTTTCACCTAAGGTATCTAACTAGTAAGGATGTTCCATTTCCTATCAATGTAAAATTACTCAAACACTACATCCAAACTTGAACTAGCTTGGGGTCAATCTATAAATAATTTTCTTTTGATTTCTTTCTTTCCCTTGTTTTTGTTTTTTGTTTTTGCTATTTTGTTTGGGTCTGGTTTTCTTATTTGTTTGTATTATTTTCCTTGTTGGGCCTTCTCCAAACTATTTTGTCTTGTGGTTCCTTTAATCAATGTCATAGTGAAGAGTGACATGGTTGAAAGTAGGTGATGCAATTAATATTACGATGTGTGGGTATTCTAATTTTTGTGGTATTGAATTTAGTCTTTAGCTCAAGTCGAAAAGTTTTAGATATTTACTTATGTTGTAAATAATTTCATGTTTGATAAGTTGGGAAGGGGTTGTTTGATCCATGAAGACTTTCTCTTATGAAATACCATAAATAACACTCTAATTATTCATGAAATCACCTGGATGAAACTACTAAAACCAAGGTTTAAAGGTGAAAAGTCTATAATTATGCTCTTCATTTACCATGGTGGTCCCTAACCCAAGGCTAAAATTTTCAATAGAATAAGAAAAGGATAGAAAAGAATTAGAAAAGAGAAAATCAAATTCAAAAAACTTAATCCTGGGTATTTTAAGCAACATCTATCAAGGTTATGTATGCCTAGCTATCAAGGGAGAAAGGATTTGTGTGGGACTAGAGGTAACTCCATTAGGGATATAGATACATGGTTGGTTGTAAAAAAATGTCTAGGGATTTGTTTCAAGGAGGATTCACTAGCCAAATTACCATAACTATAACACCTAGTCCTTGAAAGTTTCATAAAGGAGATGAATACATGAGCACACACTAGTCAAAATGATATTCTAATTTGGATCTTATAGCCTACCTCCTTTTTGTCTTTGTATAATCTATTTCATGTTTTGGGCATTAAGCTAAGCTAAATATTATGGGTTGTAGATAGGGTTTCCATGTTCTAAAAGACTCTAGAGTATTTTCTAGTAGAGTCACCATTTTTTTTGCTTAAAAAACATGCCCTAATTTATTCATAAATCATGGAACCCCTTTTTGATTTAGAGTCTAATCTTTTATTCTAATCAATTTTGGACCTTTTTTATGAGATGATCTAATTGAATAAGGTATTTGAGATGTTACAGTCCTAAAATTTTAGTGGCCTCATTCTTTGAACTAAGTCTAGGCTTAATAGATATAATGTTTGTAATTAGCCTAAAGTAGTTTGCATGAAAATATTCACTGATACCAATATTTGGCATGAATATGATAAGTACTAATCTACTTTTATAACATGTTCTGAACAACATTTATGTTTTTATTTCTATAACATTTCACGTCAAATTTAGGTAGAATGTCTAACTATTGTAGGGTTTCTTATTATTTTCCTTGAATAATTTGGTTTAGATTTGTCTCTTTTTAGGTTTTTTGGCCATTATTTTACATTTCTTAACCATTATAACTCAATAATTTTGAGGAGATTAAGACTAAACTATCTCTAGTTATTGATCAAATGAGATCCTTTTGTCTACTAATTTTATCTTTTCTTTGGTCTCTTTTGTTCCTTTTTGATTAAATTGACAAATGTTTTCATGGTTTTATTTTAAGTCTTAGTCTCTTTCATTTTAAAGGACCAAATTTAGCTTTAAGACTAAACACAATACATGTTTTTATATTTAAACTTGTTTGCATTCTACATTTCTTTAGAGATATACTTAATCATTTTTTAGGCAGGGTTTATTTTGAATTATAATGGATACCTATTTTAAGTCATGAACTAATGGATATTTTGGTTTCCTTCAAGTTCCTTAGGTAAGTGGTATCATTCCAAGTGGAAAAATACTACAGTCCCACTTCCCTAGGGCCCCTTTTTGACTTAGCCATTTCTACCTAGCCTTTATGAGTGCTTGGGATGGTGCCAAGTGGCATAATATTATGCCCCCACTCCCCTAAGCCTCCTTAATTTTTTCAAAAATCCTTAGATCTTCTAGATGAGAGAGATCACACCATGTGGTATGATACATCCTATCCAGGACCTTAGGATGATCCTTATTATTCCTATGATAGTTAACCCCTTATATACCTAAGATTGTTCCAAGCTAGGAAAATTTTAGTGGACTATAAAAAACTTGGAGTTTTCTAGGTGAATCAATTTAAAAATGGTGGCAAATCATTTTTGAATATGTTTAGTTATGTAGGTGAATCAAGTGATGGAGCATGGAGAATCAAGTTTTTTTCATAAAACAATTCCTTAAACATAAATCTAATTGCATATCTAGATTCCTCTCAAAAAGTTATACAATTTCAAAAAAAAAAAAAAAAAACTAAAATCTAAGTTTGTATGCAAAAATTATAGATTCAACAAGTTGGGTAGTTGAGATTATACATGAAGATCTGACTGTACAATCTCAACTCCCCAACTTCCTATGGTCATAAATTTTGTATATAGACTTGGATTGTGATGATTTTTTTTATAATTACATAAATTTTTGAGAGGAATTCAAATATATAATAATATTTAGGTTTATGGGAGTTTATTATTCCATTTTTTCATTTAATCCATAACCTATTTGTTTAATATTTTTAATGCACATAGTGATTTCCAAAATTATGCTAATGATTCAAAAACAAAACCAATTTATTTGGAACCATATAGCTTCTTAAAACTGATTATTTTATTATGTTATTGATTCTATAGAAGTGTTGGAATATTAATGCTTCCCACTAGATCATATTCACTGTGCCAAAATAATAAACTAATGAAACTAAATGAACATTATAGATCTTTCCCATTCTAATGCCTAATAGTTGAATGTTGATGCCCAACAGGAGAATACTAACACCCAATATCAAAATTTTGATGCTTGATAATAGAATGATGAGGATCAATAGTATAATGTTAACACTCGATAACAAAACCTAGAAGTTTGATAGTAAAATTCGAATGTTTGATAGTAAAATTTAGATGCTTGATAGTGAGATGTTATCATTTGATGGTAGATGTAGACACTTGACAATAGATACGTAGTGGTGAATGCCCCTAAATTGGATTTCTTAGTACTAGAGACATATTTATAAGAGGAAATTTATTTTAAAAAGTTTTGATCTGACCATTAAATTTAAATTTTGACCTAAAAATTATGCAATCCCATGCTATTGACTTCTTCATAAAACTACCAAATGCTAACTTTGAAAAATGGAATATTCATGAATTAACAAAGATTAACCACCAAAAAAGCCTAGTATTAGGTGGAATTATCTTATTTATCTAGGCTCCCATGGTGGTCCATAAATTTATGGGTTTACTGTTAATCTCTAAGGGAACAAGATCTATATGAGTTTCAAGATCTTGTTTCTATGGGAATATGCATGTCATCAACTAGTTAAGCATTTAATCAAACCCAAATGAGTGAATGAATGTCACATCACATTGACTTCTAGTTGGACATTGCATTGGTGTCTACATTAATTTTTTGACTCACTTAAAATTGATGACCATCTAGCCCATCAAATCCATCATAGACTTAGCCTCCCTTTTTCATTCAAACCGAACTATTTATTTTCTAAATTCTTTGGTATTATGAGTTAAACTTATCACTTAATTAGATAAAAAAATATACAAATGAATAGGTTTTATCTATTATCTTTGATTTATAATAACTTAATTGATTATATTGTGAACTAGATCAATTATGTTCCTAACAAAAATATTCTTTTAGACTGATTTGTTTATGGGCTTTTATTTAGAGTCATGTGCCCTAGTCAATTTTTATAAAATGGTCAAATGGCTAGTTTATTAATTTAACTCTAATGGATAGATTATTTTTTAATTCTAATATTTAGTTGTCTTGAAGTATTAGAATCATTAAAACCTTTCCACCTATCAAAATCTCATAGCTCCACTCCTCTAGAGCACTTTCAAAAATTAATTCATATAAATACCCTCTAAGTTGCTAGGATCATGCCCCTAATCCTTTGGTCCCTTGGGATTATAAATAAATTAATCAAGTAGGGGATATTCTAGCTGAATGGGATGATGCAACTTGTCATCATCCTACTTCTCTACATGTTTGGGTCAAATAAAAGTAGTATGATAGGGTTGAGACTAGGTGAGTCCATGGGATCATGCCAAATGGCATGATATTAGGTATAAACATTGATTATTACATGGAATATAGGATGAGGACCCAAAAATATCTAAGTAAGATCTTTCCACCTATTAAGATCTTATTATGTAAAAGACAAATAAATTTCAAAGCCCCTCAGTAAGCTGAAGATCAACAAGAAGGTGTCAGGTAGTAAGACCTTGGTCTCTCAAGTAGCGAGAAGTGGACACATAGGGAATCCTTTCAAAGGATAATGTGTGGACCTCCAAAAACATATGAAATATCTAAAATTGATGCATGCATTTTGTATTTCTAAGCTATCAAAACACATAAATAGAACTTTAAGCCCACTCTCTCTAAAAAATTTATTGAATTATTTTAATCATCACCATAAAATTCATACTTATAAGATAAAATTATATATATATATATATATATATATATATATATATATAAATAATATATATTAAATTTTTAGAGATTTTTATGGGAATAAAACATATTTTAGGAGAGTTTCCAATACTCAAGAAAATGATACTAATTCTTTATGATGTATTTCAATGCTTCCAATTATATTTTCATCATATCTTAGGAAAAATCAAATACTTAAGTAATTTTCAAACCTCTCTTAGACAAAATATCAAAGATGAAAAAATGCATAAATTAATTTATCTTCAAAAAATACATTTAAAACTATTTCTTACTTTCCTTCCTCACTCTTCATTTTTTCTCCTTTAGGTTTTCATTAAAGGCCTAGTTTCATGAAAGATATGATATCATTATTAATAAATAGACAATACCATAAGATGTAGAAATGGTTTTTACCATATATAATAGTATTCATTAAAAAATGGGTTATATATTTTATGTATAAATAATTTCTAAGAACAATTTACAAAACAAAGATCATTTGTATATGAGACTCAACCACTCACAACTATCCTCATAACTATATACTAAAAAACATTAATAAATGTTCAACACACTAAAGTGGGGTTTATAATAGGATATGCATGTCCTATACACAAATAATAAATAAATATATAATAAATCTTGTATCACTAAACACAATAATTTCAACCACTAGAGTAAATATAAAATTATTATCTTTAGATTATTAAATGCTAGATCTACTTATTAAAATGCTCTTACCTTTTATTAATTTCATTATACCCTAGTGTCATAATTTGATAAGACATTATCCTTGAAACTCATTTTATTTTAAAATTGTGCATTAGTTGGAGCATTGATCTCATATTTAAACATATTTCCCACTAATATTTTAGTGTAAAAGTAATTAACCACATGACAAATTTCATTGAAATATGGATAAATGTTTAAATTCACTTTTTACTCAATAATTTATAGTATTTTTTTGATAAATATAATTTGAAGGAATTTATATGGATGTTGATAATTTGTCTTAATTATCAAGATATTTTAACTTCATCACATACTTAGTAATAGTTTCATTGGATCCTTGTCAAACTTGAGATAAATGTGCAATTATGAAATTTGTACTAATTTTTAATAATAGATGAGCTAGAAAATAATATACTAATATTATGTAAGTGTTCATAGATACATATTATAAGTATAAAACAAATCAATCCTTAAAAATACTTAGAATTAATAATTTATTATGGTGATTAAATCATAAACATAAGACATATAATGGTTTTATATGGTGAGAAGGGTCTCATTTAAAATTAAATAATGTAAAATTTAGTGCAATAATACTAATTTGAATAGGATAATAAAGTACATCATGATCCAAACCATTTTAAATTGTATCATGAGAGGTGACCCTAAGATATCATATTAAATTATTGTTATAACTCATGCAATGTATGCATCATAGTGATCAAATTAAAATCTCTAAAATGAATAAAAGAATAATTAGTGGAGGAGATTAGAATAGAGTAAATCAAATTTGAATTAAAAAAATTAGGATTAGATATCTATTTTTTCATATAGGCATTGTAATTTTAATTTTATTAATTTTTTTCGTATATATGGATTATTGGTTCAGACTAGGCTCCTATTGGTAAATTTTCCTTTGTGTTGAATATAGAACTTGAGAAAGTCTCAACCACTAGGATCTATCATGTCATTACCATAGATTTAATTAGGCATATATAATATTATGAATAATAGTCTCAAAATGTATTCACATCATTTGAATCATCTATCACATCATCACTATCTATGGGAGTTCATATTAAATAGGAAAAATAGGTTATTTCATGCAATAAATTATTGTTGTATTAATAACCTATAAAATATGAGGATATTTTATTATTATGCACTTAAAAAATACATGCAAAAAATAATTCATCATATCCAAAAATTAAAAAACTCTCAAATCAAGCTTACATGGTTACTCCAACACCCTCCCTTAACCAGAGAAGAGGGAGAGAAAAGAGGAGGAGGTAAAAAAACAATGAGTCCCATCAACTAGACCTGATCATGTATCCATGTACAAATGCATAGTGAAATACTAAGTTTCCATATGGTAAATAATCCATCTTAATATAATACATGGATTTTGGGTCACTATAATTTTCAAGTGAAATAATAAATGGTAATTTTTATGAGGCTCACTTAGTAAAAAAAATTGATTAAAACTAGGAAAAATGAGTTACCATGGATGCAATTTGTCACTAGAAGGTACCTAAAGTTTAGTAACAAAATAATGAAATTAGAGAAGATAAATTATGATAAAAGGCATATAAATAATCCTAACTCAATATCTCAACACAAATCTATAATCTGTGCAATCAATGGAATGAATCCCATCAAACAAAAGTGCACTCAATCAACTACCTGAAAATGAAGATGTGGTGTCCCAAGAGCTAGTGAGGAACTCAAAAAATGAAGTGGTATGTGCATTCACCCCACATAATGTTGAAAAGGGTTTAGTGACTCAAAATATCTATATGATTGGGCCAATACCACTACTCAAACATTTAATGTTAACATTGGGATTTACTAGACTATCCACTCTTTATAATCATAGCAAGCTCCATCATAGATTTAATGGAGACTATCAACATCAAAGATAAATATAAAAAATATCTCAATAATATGTACATTTTGTCAATGGGATAGTCATGAAACTAAAGATGAAATTTCTCAACATGGAACACACACACACATGAAGGAAAAAACTTCATGACTCTTAGTTTGACTATAAAAATGGTCCCATATAATCAAAAAATCACCTGGTGACACAAGAAATTTTATAATATAGTCAATCTATAGAATATTCCATATGCAAAATGAGAGATTCAAAATCAAAAAATAAATATACCTAAAAATGATCTCAAACAACTAAGGAGCATCAAAAGGTAGGAGAAGCAATGTACGATTGAATAAGCTGAGATGTGGAGGAACCTCACCTATATAATCCTCTCAAATAATGTTTTTGATGCTACCAAAAATAATCAAAAATCCACCCCAAATGAATATTAATATTGGATAAATATGCTTACTTATGAGTGGGTATAAATTATATGATAAAATAATACAAGGTAACATCCAAAATAGTGTTAGGATGATCATGGAAATTAACTATATTCTCATGTTTTTAAGGCTTGAGTGAATGTGTAGCAGAGCTCATATGTAGATCAATATACTAAAAAAGAGAGGAGAAAACAAATAATATAGTTCGACCATAAAATGATCCCATCAAATATGAAACACTTACTGAATAATTAATGCCATGTTGAGTAATCCACTTAATAGGCTAGATAGGGATAAAAATACCATGTAAATGTTTACCAATGCCCATCAGTCTAGTAATGTGACCCATTAAATGAAGCATGTGGGATCCAAAGGTAGTGGTATGCCTCTATAAAGTGGTAACCATATATGTAGGTGGAATTTGAGTGGGATATATAAAGTGTGAAATACAAATAGGCACAAAAACATCAACTGTAATAATAGTAAAAATAAAAATAATATGTTGTTCAAGATTTAGTAGGTCACATTGTAAAACTACAACAAATGGATGCATGCCATATTAAATATCACTACATGATGGGCTAGAAACATTGGAATAAATGTCTAAAATATCATTATGATGTAGCATGCTAATAATTTGGTTCTATAGGGAGTAAATGAGGGAACCCTTGTTATGAATGAGGGAGTGTAGAAGACAATTATGTTTTAGTAATTTCCTATTCAATTTTTGTAGTGATATAAAATATACCTTTACAAAAGGCACAATAAGAGGATGAAGATATCCAAGAATCACATCCTCACAAATAGGAGAAGATGATAGAGTAATATTAACAATGTCATAAAAAAAATCCTCACTAAGAGATGGAGGAGAAGGAAGAGGAAAAATTGAAGGTGAAGTGACCTCTCCAAACAATATTAAAATATCATCTGAAGCTTCATTAGGTGATGTGACATGTATAATATGAGATTTTAAACTATCCAAAACATTGAGGTAAATGAAAAAAAGTGCTTCATCTTGCAAGGATGTGATACACACAAAATCTTCCTCATTTGTAAAGTTTTGAAAAGTCACTAAGCACAACTCTCCATAATATTTTTATCTACAAATCCATATTCACTTCATATTCCATGTGTCATAGTTTGATGTGTTGAGTGCATTGAATAAACATGTCTCCATTATCACAAGAAGAAGTCAAGGATAAGAAAGACACACCTCCCCCCACCACCCCCCGCCCCCACACCCCCCCCGGCCCACCTAAAAAAATCATTCAATACAAATAATGAGAAGGAAAAATATACCCAACACAATTTTTCTCGATGAAAAATATCTTATCATCCCTCCAAAAAATAAAAAAACATGACCAATTATCACAAGTTACATTCCTAAAAAAGTGATAAAAATGGTAAAATATGGGCATTGGATAACATTGAAAAATTTATGCAAAATAGAAGTAGAGTACAATATCAATGATAAAAAACTCAAAGAATGAAGTTGAGTGTGGAGAGAAGGAACAATAATAGGTTTGTTCTACCTATCAGGGGGTTTGACCTCCTACTAGACTAGATCTCACCCTTTGGTCTTCGAAACATGAGAGGGAAAGAGTATGGGTGCTCAAAGGTGTAGGTTATAAAAATATAATAAATATTCCTCACTCTATAATTATCCTTTTAAAAAAAAAATTACCCACCTTTACAAAAAAATTCCCCCTCAACAAAAATTACCCTCCTATATTAAAATATTATCCTCCACTTTTAAAAATTATATCCCTACCCTTAAAATTTTTTATTTTATTTTATAAGAGGTTGGGGGAGGTATAGATCCATTGATATCTCATCAAGTGAAGGTATTGACAAAAATTCATTGGTCATTCCACCAAGATCTAGTAATTAAAATACGTTTTCATAATTTACTATTTGAATTTTTAAAATAAATTAAAAAATTTAAAAAAAGAAGAGACCTTGGTATATGGTTGATGTGGCCAAGTGGATGCCAAAGTGATAGAGGGAGACACCATAGTGATCATAGAAGATCAATATCTAAACCAAAAAAGGACAAAAAATTGGTATAACCATCACTTTTGAGGAGTAATGCATCCATTTGAAGGAGAATGGCATAACATTAGTGAAATGTGATTTTTTTGGTGGCTACGTGAAACTTAAATAGTGGAAATTTATAAACCTTCAATATAAAGCCATTATAATAAAAAAAAATCAATAATACCAATGCACTAATAGGAGGTTTGGATATGGATGACTAACAGACATGAGCTAAGGTGTTAATCATATTCCATGTTGTCAATACATGGTGACAAGTATCTATTGTGGGAGATAGTTCAATGGTGAGAGATCAACAATTCAAGCAATGCATTATCTTGAAGTAATAGTGGTAATTATGGTTTTTAGGCTTGAAATTAATATATAAGGAATGTGATATGTATCCATTGATATAAAATAATGAGATAAAGGGTTTTTTTAGACTATGTAAGCTATGTCACCAAAATAATTCCACCATTGGCTCAAAATCTATAGGCTTGAGAATATACAGTTGGGTAGTGGACCAGATAATAAGGTGAAATGATAATGTGGGATATTAATGATAGTTTTGGTAGTGTGAAACTATAAAATATACACACTGATCAACTGTAGCCATTGTGTATAGATCAAATAACAAAAAATGCCATTGAACAATACAACTTGCTAATTTTTTAGGGTCATAGAAGATATGTTTGAGGAAAAAAACATGGATGAGTGAAATTAACATGAATTTTGATACCTAATTTGATAGGATATTAACTTAAAAAACCCAAATATTTTAATAATACGCATATAAATATGGCAATGAATTGTACTTATCTTCATTATTTAATGGAATATACTTTTTCACTACTGTGATCAAATCTTATAGCCTAGGAGAAGAACTAGATAAAATCAAACCATTTATAAAATAAGCATAATAAACATCTTACCACAATTATCTCCCATTGTATATTAATCTATTAAATAACAAGATATAATATAATACACCAAAGAAACCTACATCCATATTTTTTAGAAACCCTCCATGTATGGCTAGTGTACAACCATAAAAATAGGTCAAAAAAATGCCAAACCATTTAAGCACCACAAATAATATGACAAAAAAATTATGGATACATACAAAAAATCTTTTCCAAGAGGTTTTCATAACCAAGAATAAATGCTAAAGTCCTAAGACATCAAGTAATGGTTATGGGAGTCAGCTCTGATACCATATCAAATTTGAGAAATCTATCAACCACTTAGACATCTTTATCATGCCATTACCACAACATTAATCAGACACACACGTGAATAACATGCATGATAGTCTCAAAATGTATTCACATCATCCACATAATTCATCACATCACCAATATAAATGGGAGTGTCTATTAAATAGGCAAAATATGTTGTTTCATGCAAACAATTCTTGTTGTATGAAAAACCTATGAAATATGAGGATCTATTATTTTTATGCACTCAATAAATACATGCAAAAAATAGTTTGTCTCCAAAAATAAATCAAAAACTACCAAATCAATCTTACATACTTACTCCAACATGATATTTGTACAATTTTTTAGGTCATATAGGGTTAACATTGATATCACCATTTACACTTTAAAACCTTCATATATGTCAATTTTTTTAATTTGGGTTACTTATATATATTATTTCAAACCCATATATATTTATTTATATCGTTTTAGTCACCCTAATCAGTATTGAAAGAGTAAAATATTGGTTTGATAGATTTATAAAAATTATAATAGTGATCATTTCATTCTATGGTTCTAATTATCCCTTTCCCCCAGTTTCATCATGTGTTTATGTGCCCTAATTTTTTTATTTTCCACTTCCATAATGTCACCTTATGTGCCAATAATGTATCAATTTGAATTTGAGAAGTCTATATATAAATAAGAACCATAATGAATTTAACACATTGTATATTATTATCATAATCTCATACAATAATAAGTATCACATCTAACTATTTCCTACTATCTATTTTTTACTACATTTATATCTATTGAAGAGTTATTATTGAAAAATTTTACCAAAATAAATACTAAAAAATATACATATATAATATACTACTTTCTTGCATCTCATACATAGGGATAAGGGTTGGGCTATTCATACATACTAGATTAATTAATAATTTTCATGAGTGTTGATTTATATTTTTTTATTGAACATGGATTTAAGTGAGGTAGGCCTCTTAGAATAACACCATTTTTGTATCTTTTGTATGGTCTCTCGGAGTGGATTAGGAATTGAGAAAATAAGAAATCCTAATATTTTGATTTATAAATTCACTAGTATAGGATATATTTATATCAGGAAGGTGTTAAAAAATAGATTCATAATTTTTTTAGCCAATCTAACCTAGAATTCCATTTTCAAAACCAAAGTTACATTATCATGATATATAAATTCTATTATAAAAATCTTATATTGATCTACTTCTATATAAATAGTTTTATTCTAGTCGTATCATTGGATCTCTACTATCTTTATAGATTATCTTATACACTATTTTATAGCCTATTTCTCGATATTTCTACTCAATGTTAGCATATAAGTAAAAAATACAAATATTTATATATAAAACCCATTATAATTTATTAAATTTCAAAGTAATTTCAATATTTACACATTAGGAAAATTTTATATATTTATTATTTTTAATGTATTTATATTATACCTGCTATTTGTGCCCTATTTTGTGGTATTATGTAGCATTTTTAGATTTGAATTCTCTTTACCAATTTTTTTTTTGGTGAACCTATATTTTATTACATCCCTTAGGGTTAGAATGTTTCTCCTATTTTAAGTTGGATGTGATTCTCCCTAGGGTTACTATTATCCAAATTGGCTACCATAGGTAAAGACACTTCAAAACTTTACTATCTACACTTTTTAAACTTTATTAATAGCCTTTGAATGTGTTTGTCTAGGTCATATCTTGTCTTTTCATGATACTTAGTGTGTCTTCATTGGTAACTTATAAGGTCCTCTAGGATGTCCTAATGAGTAGCAAGGTTAAGTCACTTTGTCTTGCCATCAAATGGTCATTCTTTATAGTTACTTCATGTGTTTAGCATTGTTTAAGGTAAGATTGGAGAAGTTAAGGTAATTATATGTTTTTTATTATGTTTTTTATTGTAAACATCCAATTCCTAACACCATTGTGTTGAAATTGTCAATCTTAAAATTTTGAAACAATGCACAATTTAGGCCAAAATCACTAAAACTTGCTAAATGGTTCAAGATTGTCATATATACAAGTGCCAATTTAAGCTAATGTATCCTTGAATGGGGAAATGAAATTTATGTGATTATTAGTTTTTCCCAATTCATTTCAAGTTAAAATTCCAAAAAAGCAAATTGACACTCTAAACCATTGAATTCCTCTAATTTAGAAGCACATGACATGTGCATGTGTTATTTCATGTCAAAAATGTCCTAAATGGGGTATTGGTCCATACAAAACTAAAATCTTCATATAATTATATTTAACTCAAATTAAAAACTAGTAGCTTGACATTTTGATAATTTTAATTAATTAAGAAACCAATTTCCAAAGAATTACATAAAAATTAATTAAACTCATTTAAGCAAATGAAACCAAATTAAGAGTTTAAGTGGAAAATCCATGGAAGATATTGAAAATATATTAATTTTAAATTCATTTCTAATATTTACATCATTAGGTGACATCACCTATGGGGTGGCATCCATAAGCCATGTATGGAAAAAATATCTAGTTTAAGCTCTCCCATGCCTCATTAATGCCCCTTTCTTCCAAATATTAATGAGGGTATTTATGATTTGAGCCTAAAAAATTGAATTTATTCATGTCCACACATCTTGATCTCAAGATGGATGGTCATGGTTGATTCTGATTATTTTCAAAAATCTATAAACGCAAGGGTTCTCACTGATCTTTTTAAGCTTTTTTGGTGTAAACTTATTATGTATAATTCTCCTCACAAGCTATTTTTGTGTAGTGTTATTATGCTTAATTTATAATAGGATAACTTCACTATTGACATATATGTGATCAAATATCATGAGCCTAGTTTCATTGGTACATTGAGATATGATAGAGGAACAAAACACTCATCATTACTATAGACTTGGAGCACCAAATTAGGGGACAATCACATTTTTGAGTTGCACTTGGAGGAGGGATGCTCTTGGGAAGGTTTGATGTATATTCCTTCTTTCAATAGCTCTTAGTTTTCATTTAAAAAACCCAATGAAGGAGTTGGATTAGTTAGTTATGTTATTTATGCTTATTTGAGCTTTTTTGATTAATGCATGATCTAAATCACTTTGGATTCCATATCTACATCTTGGCACGTCCGATGGGACCATGCATCCCATAAAAGTAAGGAGACTAATTTAGCACTTTATATTTTCCAAAAAATTCTTAAGAATCTCTAAAAATCAAGTTTATCTTTATTTTTCATGTGTTTTTGTTATTTTTGAAGACACACAACTTACACAATGACCAGTATCAGTTTACTCTAATTGACATTATTCCTATCCTAACTGACATTAGTACATGTGTGAAAGGTAGATCATGGTAGGATGGCATATTTGTTTATTTTTTCTTAAAATTCCTATTTATTATTCTAGAGTTTATGAACTTACATGCTCTTTATTTAATTATTTTTATAGGATCTAGAGGTTTTTTGGAGTTTTTATGCTTGTTTGGGATAAAAACACTTTTTGTGAAAAACCATGTTTTTCTTGAATTTTTATAGGTAACTAACATTGGTTCTAGTTGATTGACATCAATTTTATTATAACCAACATTAGTTTTATTATAACTGACATCAGTCCTTGAAGACTAACATTGGTCTCTATGTTAATAAAATAGAGAAACTTGAGAAAAAGTTTTTAAACCTTGTTTTCACATTGATATTTGTGCTTTAAATAAGACATAAACCCTATAAAATTTTCAAGACACAATTTAGGGAAAGTGCCATATTTGACAATGGCTAAGTCTTGAAAACTTTCATTTGGTGCTTAAAAGTAATCTAGGTGTTTTATACTTTGTTTGTTTGTGAAAGTTTTATAATCTCTCAACTAAGGTCAAGGGGCCAAATTTCACAAAACACTTTAATTTAGTGCATTAAAGTAAATAATTATTTGTATTATGTGAGATATTTTAAAATTGTTTATTTTTCACAAAATGAAGGATGTATGTATGCTCTCACCCTATCCCTTTTAGGGAACTTGGGTAAATAAAATCAATCTTTCTTTGTATTTGTGCCTTGTCCAAAGGAATGAAAATAATGTTGTTAAGGCTCTTCCCAAATTTGTATGGTTTTTGTGATCTAGACACAATTTTAAAGTCTTTTTACTTTATCATTTATTTTATGCAACTTTGCCTATGAGTGGGATTTTATCACCTCCTCATGGATCTAGAGGGAAGAATTGACCTAGGAATCCATCTCCTGACATCATTTCAACCCCATTCCATATTGGGGTATACAAATCAAGCATGACTCATTGGGATGTTTGCTTGAATGGTTAAATAAACTCTGTTAGTGGTACTTTTTGATGTCTGAATATGTATCATAGGTGCCCAGACTATTCAAGAACACTTCTCATTTGAGAATTATAGGAATTTAATGCATGATTTAAAGGTTTTGATGATCTTGTTATCTATTGATGGAATAGAGGAAAAGTAAGTGGATTGTTTCACAATATTTATAATGTTTGGTGGTTGAGAGCCATCATGGCCTATAAGTTAGTCTATGCAAAATATGAAGTATTTTATGCTAATAATGGTGAATTATGATCAATAAATAATCTAAGATGGATATTTACAATGAAAATTAAGCTAGAGTGATCTAGTTAAAAAAGTAGTAAAAGGAAAATTAGGGTAGAGAAGAGATGTTGTTGATATTCATTCCAAACACTATGACAAAGTTCAAATAACCTCCAGGGATGCACTTAACTAATGTATGCCATGAAAATTGCATAAGATCAAATCTTATCACACATCAGGTAAACATTTAAGGATGGTATTAAATAGTATAAATAAGAACCAAGTTCACTTTAAAGATTTACCCTTGTAAGCAAATAACATTAGCCCAATTACAAGAAGAGTAAAAAAATGAAATGAAACTAAGTTATTTCAATTAACAACTATGCATTAAAATTTACACACCAGGAACTCACAAAAACCATTAAAATCTAGAAGTAAAAATAAACAAATGAGATAGAATATAGAATAACAAAAGACATAAACAAATTTAGATAAATTTTGTAGAATTCCTTGCTTATATTAATTGCTCAAAAGTTACAATTGGATTTCAGCTCTAATAACTCCCCTTCACCCACCTTTATAATTGATAATACTATTGTTATATAATGTAAGGAAGTATGTTAGTTAATGATATCCAATTAAAAAACACAAGTGTTAGGATAGTTGTCCTTTCTACCAATGTTCTAGAATATACTAGACTATTCTTAATGGATTGACCTAATGTGTTTTAAAAACTACACATGATTTTTAAAAGAATATTGCATTTTCAAAATACATAATTCTTAACTATAGGAAGAATATTACTATGTCACTTAATTTAACTTTGAGAACCTATTGTTGCAATTTATCTATCCAATAGGATCTTCATTTTGGAATGATGTTATTCAATTAACTCAAGGTCAATAACTAGTTTCATGAAGATCTCATTTATTTGATTTGCTAACCTCTTGTGAACTTTATCCATTTTACTTGATGCCTCACTAATGATCCTAACTTTACTAACTATTATATTTGTAGTTAGAATCATATCCATGATCCCATCACTATCAACAGTAGTCTTGCCAATGTTTTTTTGCCTTACTTACCCCTTCCATAAATTGGGAAGCTCTTGATTGAAATCATCATTTATAATTAGACTAGCTGGATTGAGTGTAGTAGGGTCCTTAACTAATTTACCTAGTATATACACTATCCTATCTTCAAATTATTTACGATCATTATAGAGGTCCCCCAATTGCTACAAATCCTTTTAAATTGCTTAATTTTGATGTCTGTGCACCCATCATTTGACATTTGCATGAATGTTTTTTACTTCCATATGACCATTAATATTTCAAAACCTCCTCAAGACTCTTTACTGATATTAAAACTTATTGCTTCTAGGTTCACTCTACTTCTTACATGTGCCACTTGGCAGCTCCATGGGGCTTTAAATTGTCAATGCTTGTCATGCTCCATTGGATCAATCTCACTTGAGAAAATGTGGATCATTGATCCTATAGATGAGAACAATATTTAAGATCAAGAATATATAAAGCTTAAGCTAACGTCTTAGACTAATGTTTTAATTCATATTAATAAATATAAATGAAAATTTATGTTGAAGTCTTAAGCTAAGATTTAAAACATATATACGAGACCCTTAAGAAATAAAAAGACATAGCATAAAGGTATAGCCTAAGGTTTTTATCATATTAATAAATACAATAAACCTTAGGGTAAGGCTTGAGGTTCAGACTTATAACAAAGGAACCATCATGCATTTACTTAGACCAGGCTAGGATAAAAGGGAACAAAGGGATCACAAGACATAAAAGGGACCAAGCATAAGATTTTTTCCCATGAAAATTTAAATAAAAGTTGCTACCAAATTTGAACTAAAAGGGCATGAGCTAGGGCAATTGGAATAAGGGTTTCAAGAGGCTTAAACATGGATTCAATTTGATTTTCAATAGACAAAAGGCTAGTACAAGATCAAATTAACATAAAATCATGAAACTCAGACATAATATTTTCAAGGGGGGATTCATTAAACATTTAACCTATGAAACATAGAGATCTAATGTATTAGAAAATTTAGATAAGATTAAACTGGAATCTTGAATAAATATGTTAACCAAAATAGGTACAAATGATCTTCAAATAAATAATATGTGCAAACATGCTGGTGACACTCTAATCAAGTGAATTTTCAATTTTAAGGTACCAATTTGTATAATTTGACACAAGGGTTCCCATTTCTAATAAATGGGAATATGTTGACCTCAATAAATGGTGACTTCTAGAGGAAACATAAAAATATGTTAGAATTTAGAGACTCTAGTTTAGACTAATAACTAAGCTACTTATTCTATTTGATCAAGCACCATTATTAATATCACTTCATTGTTATAAAAAATATTACAAATGAAAAATTAGAATCAAACATAAAGACATGTCCATGATGTGTGTGTATTTTGATTTCACTTAATGATTTCCATAGGATTTGGAAAACAACTTCTAGGTTCATGGCTTTAGTCATTAACACTAACTTTAAGCATGTTTGGATTTTCATTAAGAATCATGATTTAGCTTAGGGAATGATTAGGAATTGATCTACTACTAATTAGGTGTCCATAGCCCCGATAAATATGCCTTTGGTTCCTCTCAAAGCCTTACTCAACTTCCATCTAGACATCCGTAGCTCCAATGGAGATTACCAAAATCACCTTTGTTGAGAAATCTCTCAAATTTTTCAATAAGGTTATTATTTTTTGTATTTTTCAAGTCATTTTTGCTTTATAAAAAATGTTGGAAACTAGGTTAGCTAGGTTTAGGGATTTGGTGAAGTGTTTGATCTTCAAACAATCATCCTTGGCTGTAAACTTTGTCCTAGGAAAATTATGTTTTTTAAGTGCAAGCATGATTGTATCCTAATAATATATTCTTTCAACCTACATGTGAAATCCTTATTAGAACCAAACTTATATCAAAAAAAATGTTTATAATATCAAAAAATAACTAACCTATTCATTATTCTTTACTAGTTTCTCTAAACTATAAAATTAAGCTCATTTTTCAATAATCCATGATCAATAAATGTTGAGTAAACATATCTAAATTTATGAACTATGGAGTTCCTTTTAAACACATAAATGCATTTTGAGTTGATAGATATCCAAAAGGACTTATTAGAAGCAAGTAACAAATCAAATAATGTAGACACAACAAACAAAAAATATATAAATAAAAAGAAAAGAAGGAGATGTTGGCATTATGATTTTTATTGATGTCAAAAAGGGCATTATGGATGTCATTGATATTAGAGGATCAGGTAGGATTGTTGGAGAGAAGAGCATGTTTTAAATTTACATAGTGCAAAGTTGTCATGATTTTACAAAGACTATTTATGGACCACTTAAAGAGAACTTAATAGAAGATATATTATGGGTTTTTCAAGAGCATCTTGAATATATGGTCTCTAGGTTTAGTTCAGAATAAATGAGCTTATAATTGATGTATCTTTTCTCTCAGACATTACCAGGGTTTCATGTTAAAACCCTATGAGATTTAGGCATGGAATTTAAAGTCATATTATATTTTAATATTGACTAGATATAGGTCAGAACTGGTTATTTAAGTTATATCTTAATTCATTATCATCATTGTGCAACAATCCCTTTTAACCAAGAAATTACAGACTCGATTAGTGATTAAAATATTAATATTTCCTAAGTCTTAGACTCAATATTTGTCCTAGCTTGATCAATGGTTATCACTTAATCATACATTGAAGATCCAATAAAGTGTAGTAAAGTCAATTTATGAAAGGCAACTATGAGTAAATGCACTTGTGACAATTGTCACAATCATAGAGATTTAATAATAAATATATGGAGTGGTTTAAATTTAAGTAGTCAAGGATTAACATGAAAATTCTAAGTGTCTAAATAGTGGGAATTGATAGGAAAGGTGTAGAAGGCATATGAGGGTGTCAAGTGTCACATTTATAAGAACTTATCAAAGACAAAATTTGAGCTTGTCAAAAGATCGAATAGTGAGCATGTGATAGCATAATGAAGATCTAATAGAGAAACTAGACTCAATGGGATGAGGTGATTGATGTTTAACAACACAGAGTTGAGTTAAATACTGAGCTAATTTTACAAGATTGATGGAGCATATTCATTCTAAAGTTTCAAGAAGCAATGAGATTAGACCAAGTGTTCAAGGTTTAATGTTAGATAAAGGTAAAGTTCATGTAACTTTGAATATCTAATGGTATGCAACAGCTCAGATCAAAAGATCCAACAAATGAATTTTAAAGTTAAAACATTAAAGCCTAGAAACATACAAGGATCTAATACAATGCATGAGCCCATCAAAACTTGATATAATAGATGCATTTTAAAGTTGAACAAATTAAAAGAGGATAATCAAATCATGGCATGAAACTTAAGATCAATGGTAAGTATTTAAATATGTGTTCATCCCAATGGTCAAGTGATGAAACATGCAAGTAAGCTACAAAATATGACACAAACAATGAAATAAATTATTGTGATTGATTAAATTTCTATAATATGGCATGTACATCAAAACTAGAGCATAAAATATGCTAAAAATAGTAATGAGATAAATAATCATGGTGTTGGATCATGAATTCAATACAAAGGAAACTTGTTGGTTAAGAAATATGAATTGAGTCAAAAATTGGTGTGATGTGTTAACAAACAAGTGTGAACATAGAGAAGATGCAAAACCTAGATAAAATGCTTATATATGTGTCATCTAAGATATAGGCCAATGCTTCTGAAGTGGTTGAATTATGTCAAATATAAAATATAGAGATATATAGGAAGAGGGTTAGAGTGGAAGAGAAGAGAGATATGAAAAGTAGAGTATGAGCAGTTATAGACCATTCCTGTAACAAAGAACTAGAATTGGATTCATTTATGAATTAATATTATAATCTAGAGTTGTAGATCCATATTTTGAATATATATTTGATTGGTGGGTGCCATAAGATAAGTTGATTTGGTGCTTATTTAGGGATTTTGTGCTTCTTTAGAGTTATTACTCTTAAACTATGGGATTGGTGTCTCCTTAAGGTTAGTTACCTTAAATGTTATAACTAGTGAGGTTTTGATTGTGAGGTTATATTACAATAGTAGATTATAGTAGATATTCTCATCATGGTTTCTCCCATATTGGGCTTTCCATGTATACATATGGTGTTGTATCCATTTTTGTGTGTGTGATCTCTGCATATATTTTTAAATCTACATTAAAAGTATTAAAGGACTAATTTATTCAATCCACTAATTCACCCCCCAGTAGATAGTTGTGTTCTAATAATTAGTATCAGAGCCCTGGTTCCTTAGAAGAAGTTTAATCAGCTCAAGTAGATCTTGTATGGTGAACACAAATGGCTAGTTAAGAAGGATCTTCCTCAAATAAAGCACCTCTCTTTGAAAGATCAAACTATGCATTTTGGAGCACTAGAATGGAAGCACATTTATCTTCAATAGGGATTTATGTATGGATGCTTTTTTATAAATAGATATACAACTCCTACTATACCTAATAATGATCAATCTATAAAGAAAGCATATGAAAGCAATGCCAAAGCAAAGAATACTATCCTTTGTGGATTATCTAACTTAGAGTTTCTTTAAGTGATGCATTGTCAAAATGTACAAGATATATAGAAAAAATTAAAGAGCATATATAAAGGTGATGACAAGGTAAAGCAAACCAACCTAAAAACATTTAAAGGCATGTTTTAAAGCCTTAAAATGAATAAAGAAGAGAAAATTGTAGACTACCTCCTCAGAGTAGATGAAATAGTCAATGCAATTAGAGGATGTGGAGAAGAGATGAAAGAATAAATCGTTGTCAATAAGGTCCTAAGATCTCTACCATCAAGGTATGACTCTAAAATATCTATAATAGAGGAAGCAAGAGATCTAGATAAACTCATTATTAATGAGCTACATGTAACCTTCACTACCTATGAAATGAGAATGGGAGAAGGAGACCCTTTCAAGAGAGAAGTTGCATTCAAAGTAGCCAAACAAGTAAAATCAAAATCACCTACATCTAGATCTAAGGACATTTATTAAGAAGAAGCCAACTTTGTTATAAGATTAAGAAGAGGCTCTAGAAAGTACAAAGGTAAGTTACCATTTAAATGTTTTAACTATGGTAAAGTAGGACATTTTTCTACTAAATGCCCTTATAAAAAAAATGATAACTCTGAGTAAGAAGAGGATAGTAAAAAGGTGAAAATCCACTACTCCAAGAAGAATAAATTATTTAAAAATAAGAAAATCTTGTACATAAGAGAAGATAGTGATTCATTAGATGATAGTGATAGTTATAATGATGACCATGACTATGATTTTATGTTTGAGGAAAATGAAGTCCTATTCATGACATTAGGATCAACTTATATGGATCAAGAAGAAGTTGAAGACTCAGACGAAGAAGAGGAAGGAAAACTAGATCTAGAGTGTGAACTCATATGTGCTCTAGATGAAATTGACAAACTAAGAAAAGATAACTAAAAATAGAATAAGCTTGGACAAAAAGAGATTAAAAAATATATAAAATTCTTAAAAAATATGATCAGATGGTGGTTATCCTAAAGACACATGGTGAAGAGGCCAAAATAATAAAAGATGTAGTCAAACTTGATCTATAATCTAAATCTAATTAGTGGATGAAGTTAGAAGCACAAATAGTGGCTTTGAGAAAATAACTTGAGAAAGCTAAAGAAAAATTAGAAAAATGTGTGAAGCTAAAAGGAGGTTTAGTAATTCTTGATGAGCTAATCAACTCTAAAAATCCATAAAAATAAAGATCTAGTCTTGGTTATGAAAAATAGAAAAGTATGATAACTAGTACATATGCTAAAATATATAACAACTTCATAGTAGAAAGAGATTTAGGAGAAAAGAAAGAGAAAGCTTGAAAGAATACAAAGATAGACATAAACATTGTTGATGTGAAGAAAGATGAAGGAGAAAAGAAGTCTAGAAAAGGAATAAGAGCAATGATCAAATCTTTACAACATCAGGAAGATGTAGAACATAAAGGTAACTAATGTAGATGGTTACACAAGGGTGAGATACTTGAATAATCTAGAGTTTATAAGAGCTCTGTTAAGCATGAAATATAATAAAAGGGGGGGGGGTGAATCAATATATTATATATCTTATTTCTTAATCAAATTCCTTTTTTTAACCACTTAACCACACATTCAAGATATGCAATACAACTAAAACAATAATATGCACCACACGAGAGAGAGAGAGAGAGAGAGAGAGAGAGAGAGAGAGAGAGAGAGAGAGAGAGAGAGAGA
Source organism: Torreya grandis (assembly GCA_037957365.1). Lineage (NCBI taxonomy): Eukaryota > Viridiplantae > Streptophyta > Pinopsida > Cupressales > Taxaceae > Torreya > Torreya grandis. Next base: position 5,345,847 of record JARHVA010000461.1, on the reverse strand, counting down.
GAGAGAGAGAGAGAGACCTAATTTTTATGTATAAATCTAAAGTGGTAAAACCCATGGAGAAAAATCTCAAGTATAATAATGAGCACCAACTCAAATTGAAAAGTTTAAAAACACCAACTTGTAGGAGCACCAACCCCTTTGCCAAGCACTAACATAGAAACTATTTGTAAACACTAACCCACAGAAGCACCAACCCCTTACAAATATTTGTGAGCACCAACCCATAGGAGAACCAACCCCTCTTGTGTATAAAACACAACTATATCTCAATGTTCCTTACTCAACAAATGATATAACTCTACAATATCTCTTTCTTTTCTCTCCTTTGCTCTTCTAAGCTAGATATGATAATTAAAAATCATGTTCTCTTCTTACATATTAAAAATGGCTTCTCAAGCCTTTATTTGTTGCTTTCCAAATGACCTTTATCATTCACCATTTTTTACCCTTCAATCCTCATGTAAAATGCTATCAAACTTGCATGACCCTTCATATCCTTACATTTTGAAAAGCCATATGGTGACCCTTCATAAGCAAATGTGTCTTTTCCTCTTTTTTCTTTATCTTCATGACTTTTCATATTCTTCAAAGTGTCTCTTCATGGAAAAATTCACCATACCCTCTTTTTTATTCACATGGTGACTCTTGGAATTCCTAAAGATGACTCTTCATGAGAAAATGCATCCCATTCCTCTTTTATCTTTACCATGTGACTATTTGACTTCTCCATGGGCCCTATTTTAACTTATATGCAACCGAAAATATACTCATTAATATTAAATAAATATTAACACACATTGGCCAATATATGAATATTAAAAACACCAATAAATGCTATGGGGCCTTTATAACCAATAATGCAAGACCTTTGACATTAATGACAATATTTCCAACAATCTCCACTTTGTCATTGATGGCAACCTCAAAATAAAACTACCACATCTTGAAACCTATACTGTACATGTTAACCTGCACATAATATCATATAAAAAGCATATAATAACTCCCCCTTACTATGGCAACCTGTACCTATACCTATTTCTATTCTTCTCCCCCTTTGACATCAATGGCAAAGGGTCTACTTAGATCTAACATTTAGCTCCTCCTCAATTGAAGTTGATCCTCAATGGTATGAAATAAAATAAATTACTCCAAACTACTCTTGTAGATCCTTGAATGTGTTCTTTGATCATGCCTTTGTGAAGATATCTAATAACACATATAAACTATTTCCTATCCTTTGAGCATTTGTAATCAACTCATTTGAATCTTTTCTTCTAATCTCACAACCTTCTACACAAAAATTTATTGTGTATCCCTAATCACATATTTGAATTACACTTAATAGATTATTCTTAAGAATTTTTACATACAATACATTCTTAGTCTTGGTTCTACCATTATCCAAACTCAACGTACCTTTTTCAACTATCCTAGTAGTGGTTTTATCTTCAAATTTTACTATGTCACCATTGATCTACTTTAGAGTTATGAAATTTCTACCTTATGCTATCATGTGCCTAAAACATCCACTATAAGTGAACCATAGTTTTTCTTCATTTCTTGCATGCAAATCTATCTGAACTAACATAGACTCTTCATGTTGTTTCTTCTACCATGAACATGTCTGAACCTTCTTCTTGATGAATGGAGCCTTGAAACTCTAGTCCTTCTTGACTGACTCGAACATGATTCTATGTACCAAGATATGTGTCTAAAGTTATTTCACTTGTAACATATTATGTCCTCTTCATTAAAGCCTAATATAGGAGCAAAATGGTTGTGGCTTCTGCTTGACTCTGCATGACTTTCCTTTTCTTTATTTCTAAAATTATTAGCCTTTTTTTGACATTCTATTTTCTTATGACCATATCCATTAAAATAAAAATAGTAACCATAAAAATAAGACTTGTTTGTGTCTATCTGAATTGATTTCCTTTTGTAGCTCTTTTCCTTCCAACCTTTTTTTTAGATGTCCTCTGTATTCTTAACTTCTTCCCTTTTTATTTTTTCTTTTGTAAGAGCTTCAACATAGCTCTTTCCTTTTTCCTTATCTGTGAAGGTAGTGGCCTCCCCTTTATCTTTTTTAAATCTAATACCTATTTTATCTAACATTGATCTTTAATTTTCTAATATATTATCCAACATATTAATGATATTCTAAAATTTTGAATCATTGGTTGCTCTATTAATGATATTCTCAAGATCTAATTTTAAAGAAGCAATTTCAACAACATACCTTTCAAATTATTTACTTACTATTTCCAACTGTGTTGTTATATCTTCTTCATTCTTATTGGCTTCTTCAAAGTGTGCTTATATATCTCCAATTATTTCCTTTGACTTCTTTTCATTTTTCTTGATATGGAACTTTAATCTTTGATTCTTCTTTTCAAGGGATTTTAACTCTTATAAGATAGAAATGAGTTCTCCTTCTAGATTCACTTTGACTTCATCCTATTCTTCTTCTTGATCATCTATACTTTTGATTGTGGAGGCATCTTTATGTGTGGACATGAATATATTCTCTTCTTCTGAATCACTAACTCCACTATCTTTGGCTGAGCTAGGATCTTTAGAATACAAACTCTTCTTATTGAATCCCTTCTTGAATTATTCTTTTGAAATTCTTTTTGTATGTAGACTTTCCTTCTTCATTATCACCATTACACTTATCTGGGCACTTAGCTACAACATGTTCAATCTTTCCATAATTAAAAAATTTGAAAGGTAATTTTCCTTGATATTTACTTGTACCATTTTTTGGCTTACGAATGAATAGAGATCCATTGTCATCTTCATCATCACTAGCACTATCACTTGATTCTTAAATCTTAGCCTTCTCTTTCTTTGATGTCTTAAAAGTAGCTTCTCTCTTTGAAGGTTTTTCTTGTTCGATCTGCATCTCATATGCCATAAGAATACCATGTAGCTCATCCATATTTATCTTGGAAAAATTATTCATCTCTTCAAATGTTGAAACTTTTGCATCATATCTCAATGGTAGAGATCTCAAAACTTTTTGAACCACAATTGATTTTTCTAATTTTTCTCCAAGACCTTGAATCTAATTAACTATTTGATCAACTCACAAAAGATAACTTGCTATATTTTATTCTTCTTCCATCTTAAAACTCTCAAACTATCTTCTAAAAGTTTGAATCTTAGCTTGTTGAACCTTTCCATCACCATTGTAAATATTCTCAAGTTTTACCCAATTTTCATGAGTATATTTACATTACATAACTTTAACAAATTATGATTCACATTAACCACATAAAATAGCATTTAAATCTTTATCATTATTTCCACTTGCCTTCTTTTATATTAGAGTAGTTACAAGTGTCTGTGGCTCTTCATATTCCTCTACCACTACTTGCCATATGTCAAATCTAAGGGCCATCAAATAAGTCTTCATCCTTATGCTCTAAAAAACATAATTTGTACCATCAAATAAAGGTTCCTTATGTATATAAAAACCTTCATGTGATCTAACCATCATGCTTTCCCAATCTACCTTCAAGATGTACAACTTTTTCAAAGGAACCTACTCTTATACCAGTTATTAAGCATGAAATATACTAAGATGGGGGTGAATCAGTATATTATATATATCTTATTTCTTAATCATATTCCTTTTTTTAACCACTTAAACACACATTCAAGATATTTAATATGAGAGAGAGAGACCAAATTTTTATGTGGAAACCCAAAGTGGGAAAAACCATGAAGAACAATCTAAAATATATAAATGAGCACCAACTCAAATTACAAAGTTCACAAGCACCAACGTACAGGATCACCAACCCCTTTGCCAAGAACCAACATAGATATTTATGAGTACCAACCCATAGGAGCACAAAAACCTTACAAATATTTATGAGTACCAACCCACAAGAGCACCAACCCCTCTTATGTATAAAACACAACTATCTCTCAATGTTGCTTACTCAAAAAATGATAGAACTCTACAACATCTCTTTCTTTTCTAGTCTAGATATGACAATTACAAATCATTCTTTCTTATTACATATTTAAAATGGATTCTCAAGCCTTTATTTATATCTTTTCAAATGACCTTTAGCATTCACCCTTTGTGACCCTTCACTCCTTGTGGAAAATGGTTCCAAACTTGCATGACCCTTCGTATCCTTGCATTTTGAAAAGTCATATGGTGACCCTTCATAATAAAATGTATCCTTTCCTCTTTTTTTCTCTATCTTCGTGACTTCTCATATTCCTCAAAGTGTCCTTTCATGAAAAAATGTGCCATACCCTCTTTTATCTTCACATGGTGACTCTTGGAATTCCTCAAGATGACTCTTCATGATAAAATGCATCCCATTCCTCTTTTTTCTTTACCCCATGACTCTTTGACTTCTCCATGGGCCCTCTTTTGACTTATACGTAATAAAAAATATATTCATTAATATTAAATAAATATTAATACACATTAGCCAAGATATGATTTTTAAAAACACCATTAAATGCTATGGGGCCTTTATCACCAATAATGCAAGACCTTTGACATTAATGATAATATTTCCAACAAAATCCTCATCCTACACAAAAAATTGCTAACCAAGTATTCCTCATATTTCTATTGTTATTGTTATACATATAATCAGTTTGGTCATAGGGCTATTGAATGTAGGGTTGTACCTAAAAGAAGAACAAACTTTTTAAGTAGAAATGCATTTTCTCCCTTATTAGATACAAATGTAATATGTTATAATTGTAATAATTTTGGTCATATATCTAGACAATGTAGACAAAAATTTGTAAGATCAAAAAAAACAAAGTGAAAATAAAGGCATGCCTCCTAGTGTGAACAAAGGTTCAAAAGTCTTTGAAAAAGGGAAAAATAAGCTAAAAAGGAAACTCAAGGATGTGTGAAAATTGAAAGATCAATATATGATTTCTTAAATTTCACTCCATGCCAATGAGTAAAATTTGTGGGTAATTGATAGTGGTTGCTCAAAACATATGAATAGTGACAAGAGCAAGTTCATCAAACTAAGAAAATGTAAGGAAGGATATATCATCTTGGAAGACAACACTATAGTAAAGATCTGAGGTAAAGGAACCTTGAACATAAATGAAAAACTACCTACACATGATGTCCTTTATATTGAATGATTGAAACATAATCTAGTAAGTGTTAGGCAAATGTGTGACAATATATATAAGGTTGCATTTAATGTAAAAGACTATAAGATAAGGATATCTAGAATATTAGTTACAGAAGGGAAAAGAACTAAAAGCTATATTTATAATCTTAGTAAAGTGAATGGTAATAGATACCTGATATGAAATATTGATGAGAGTTAGTTATGGCATATGAGAATGGGTCATGCCAATTTTGATAATAAAGTGATCTCAAATAAATATGTTAGACACATGCCTAAGATAACTAAACCTAAAGACATTACTTGTAAGGAACGTCAACAAGGCAAGCAAACATGGGTCAGATTTCAAACAAAGGAGTATACAACTACAAATCCTTTAGATTTAATTCATATTAATCTTTGTGGTCCTACTAAGATAAGAGAATATAAATAAGAGAGATAATTCATATCATTTGTAAATGATTACTTAAGAATGACATGGGTAACCTTTTTGAAGGATAAGTCTTAGGCATTGAAAGATTCAACATCTTTAGGGACATGGTAGAGAATGATATTGGATAAAGAATCATATGCTTAAGATCTAATAGAGGTGGAGAATTCACCTCAAATGAGTTCATAGAGTAATGTGAGAAGCATGGAATTAAAAGGAATTACTCTATAACAAGGAATCCACAAGAGAATGGAGTTGTTGAGAGAAAAAATGGGATGATCGAGTAGATGGATATAATAATGCTAAAAAGAGGCCAAGTTACATGATGGATACTGGTGAGAAGTAATCTAGACAATAATATATATATGGTATAGAGTTAAATTAAGGGTAAATAGTGATAAAAATTTCTATAAACTATGGTATGAAAAACCTACCTCTATGAAGTATTTCAGAGTGTTTGGTAGACAATGCTACATTAGGAGAAAAGAAGACAAATTTGATATATTTGAATGAATATGTGATGAAGTAATATTTTTTTGTTATTCCACCCAAAGAAAAGCCTACATATGTTACAAAAAAAGGCTACACAAGATTGTAGAGAACATCAATGTCAAGGTTAAATAAGGCTTGAAACATGTTAAACCTAAAAGAGAAATCTATAATAAAGAATTAAAATATGAAGAGGAAGTAGCTAATGAAGAGCATGAGGAAGTAAATGAAAAGGCACTTTCAAGATTTTTTCAAAAGGATCCTTCTATATAGAAGATCATTGATAATAAAAATGAAGGATTTCATACAAGGAGAAGAGTTACAATGAACAAGGAGAAAGTAAGTTTAGATCTAATGTCTGAAATTGAGCCTACGAGCTATGTTGATCTAGCAAGGATGAGAATTAGATAAAATCCATGGAAGAATAACTGAGCCAAATTAAAAAGAAAAAAACTTGGGAATTAATTCCAAGACCTTCAAACAAAAATGCAATAAGTATAAAATGGGTCTTTAGAAACAAGCTCAATGAGGATGGAACTATTATAAGGAATAAGGAAAGATTGGTGTGCAAAGGATATGTATAATTTCAGGGCATAAATTTTGAGGAAACATTTTCTCCAGTTGATAGATTGGAATCCATAAGAATTTTTTGAGCATTCTCTATATATAATAAGTTTAAAGTCTATCCAATGGATGTTATGTATACTTTCTTGAATGGGAACCCAGAAGATGAAGTCTACATAGAATGACCTGAAGGTTTTTAGCTATCAAAGGAAGAAGATTATGTGTGAAGACTGAAGAAAGATCTGTATGGTCTAAAACAAGCACCTAGAGCATGATAATAAATATTAGACTAGTACCTGCAACAACAAGGATTTAATAAAGGATGTGCAAACAACAATATATGGTTTAAATCAAAAGGTGAGCATATGTTAATTTTTTTTTTTATGTATATGATATCATTTTTGGTGGAAATAACATTAGAATGTGTAAATATTTTTTTGCTCAAATGCAAAATGAGTTTGAGATGTCTATTCTTGGATAACTTTATTTCTTCCTTGGTCTATAAATAACACAAATTGATGAAAGGATATTTATATCTCAAACCAAGTATGATAAGGAAATGCTCAATAAGTTTGGAATGAAAGATATCAAACTAGTAGGTACTCCCATGATTACTAGTTGTAAACTATGAAAAGAGGATGAATCCCTTGATGCAAATCAAACTATGTACATATCAATGATAGGTCACTTGTTATACCTCATTACATAAAGACTTGATATCATGCAAGCAGTATGCATGGTTTCAATATTTTAAGATACTCTTAAATAATCGCATGTTAATGTAGTGAAAAAAATATTTAGATATATCAAGAGCACAATTGACTATGGCCTATGGTATCCTAATAATGAAGATTTCAATTTGATAGTATATATAGATGTTGATTGGGTAGGAAGTGTGGATGATAGAAGAAGAACTAGTGGTGATGCATTTTTCCTTGAAAATAAACTTGTTTCATGGCTAAGAAAAAATTAAGAGTTAGTTACTCTTTCTACAATAGAATCAAAGTATGTGGTAGTAGTGGCATGTTGCACTCAAAACTTATGGATGAAACCAACACTCAAAGACATCAAGGTAGAGTACACATCACTTATATTTATTCTTTGTGATAATTCAAGTTCTATTAACATATTAAAGAATCCAGTGATGCATTCCATAACCAAGAACATATAAATTAGGTATCACTTCTTAAGATAAAAGGTTGCAGATCAAGAGGTCATAATGGAATATGTGCCAACACAAGACCAAATTGTAGACATATTCATGAACCTTTTCCCAATGAACAACTTGAGTATCTAAGATAAAAGTTTAGAGTGGTGGCTCCTACATCACATAACTATATCCTAGTGATAGGGCATGAGTCTAGGGAGAGTATCACAAAAGTCTTGTTAATCTTTGGAAGAAGAGAGAAAAAGCAACCAAGGTATGCATATTTTTTGAAAATTTATAATGAATTGATGGTTGTATATTCTTGGACAAAATCATTTATCTAATAAAGGGGGAGAAAAATTTGGATAAATGGTGATAAATTTGGATTCCTTTTACCATTAATGTCAAAGGGGGAGAAAAAGTGCAAATGCTCTTTGTAAAAGTTTGAAAGAGCAGAATATGTGTCCAAGTTAAGTTTAGGCAAATGCTCCATTTCCTAAGGGGAGAAATTTTGGTATGAATAGTTTCAACTCAAGTTCATCAAAAGCCAATGTAAGAAATTATAGAGGAGGAGTAGAGTATTATAATATCAAAGCATTTAGTTTTTCATCAATGCCAAAGGGGGAGATTGTTATTATTATGATTGTCATTGATGTCAAAGGATTAGGAAGGATTGTTGGAGAAAAGAGCATGTTTTAAAGTTTCACAGTGCACAGTTGTCATGCTTTTATAGAGACCATTTATGGAACACTAAAGAGAACTTAATAGAAGATGTGTTATGGGGTTTTAAATAAAATATTAAATATATGGTCCATAGGTTTAGTTGAGAAGAAATGAGGTTAGAATTGATTTATATTTACTCTCGGGCATTACCAAGGTTTCACAGTAAAACCCTATGAGATTTAGTCATGTCATTAAAAGGAATTTTATATTTTAATGTTAATTGGATATAGACAAGAATTGATTACTTAAGTTATATATTGAGTCTTTATCATTGTTGTGCAATTGTGCCCTTTAACCTAGTAATTACCAACTTGAGCAGTGATCAAAGACCTTAATATTTCCTAAGTCTTAAACTTAATATTTTTTCCAAATTGATAAATGGTTAGTGTTTAATCATATGTTGAAGATACAAAAAATCATAACAAATTCAATTTGTCAAAGGCACCTATGAGTAAATGCACTATTGATAAGTGTTGTAATCATAGAGCTTGAATAGTAGATCTATGAAGTAGTTTAAATTCAAATAGTCAAGGATTAAAGGATGCCAAGTATATTAATAGTAAGAACTAAAAAGAAATGTCAATAAGGCATGCAAGGGTTCCTAGTATCACATTCATGGGAGATTGTTAGAGATAAAGTTCAAGCTTTGTCAAAATATTGAATGGTGAGCATGTGATCATGCAATGAAGATCTAACAAAGTGAGTAAACTAAATGGGATCAAGTTATTGATGTTTAATGACACAGAGGTGAGTTACAGACCAAGTTAATTTGATGAGATCAATGGAGTGTATTCATTCCAAAGTCTTAATAAGTAACAATATTAAACCAAGTGTTTGAGTTTTAACATTAGATAAAGGTAAATTTCATGCAACTTTGAAGTTATAATGATATGCACGAGCTCAGATCAAAAGATCCAATGGATGCATTTTAAATTTGAAACATTAAATCCTAAAAGCATACAAGGATCCAATAGAGTGCATGAGTCTTTTATAAATTAATTTAATGTACATGTTTTAAAATTTGAGTAAATTAAATGAGGATCATTAGATCATGGAACAAAACTTAAGATCATTGGTCAATATTTAAAGATGTGTTTGTCCCAACTATCAAGTGACATAACATGTAGGTAAGTTATAAAATATGACATAGATTGTTATGATTGATCAAATTTGTGTAATATGAGATGTGCATCAAAACCAAAGCCTAGTATATGCTATAAATAGTAATGAGGTAAAGAATCATGGTGGTGGAGCATGAATTCAAGATGTGGTAAACTTGTTGTTCAAGAAATATGAACCGAGTCTAGAATTGGCATGATGTGTTAGCAAATAAGTATGAACATAGAGAAGATTTGAAACCTATGTCAAATTCTTATATATATATATATATATATATATATATATATATATATACATATATACATATATACATATATATATATATACATATATATATATATATATACATATATACATATATATATATACATATATATATATATATATGTATGTATATATATATATATATATATATATATATATATATATATATATATATATATATATATGTCGATGTTGCTGAAGTGGTTGAATTGTGTCAAATAGAAAATATAGAGACATAGAGGAAGAGGGGTAGAGTGGAAGAGAAAAGAGAGATGAAGAGCATAACATGAGTAGTTACAAACCAGACATGTAATAGAGAACTAGAATTGGATTCATTTATGAATAAATATTGTAATATAGAGTTGTAGATCTATATTATAAATATAGATCTAATTGGTGGGTGCCATTAGATAAGATAAGTTGGTGCTCAATTACGGATTTGGTGCTTCTTTAGAGTAGGTGCTCTTCAACTAGGGGATTGGTGTCTCCTTAGGGTTGATGCCCTTAAATGTTATAACTAGTGAAGTTTTGATTGTGAGGCTAGATTAGAATAATAGATTCCATTAGTTATTCTCACCATGGTTTTTCCCATATTGGGTTTTCCATGTATACATATGGTGTTGTGTCCATTTTTTTATGTGTGATCTTTGCATATATGTTTTAATCTATATTAAAAGTATTAAAGAACTAATTTATTCAATCTAATGATTCATTCCCCTCTCAGTAGATAGTTATGTTCCAATAAGAGCAAATAAATATATAAAATCATATATATAAACTTGGGATATGAAGGAAAGAACAAAAGAAAATAATCTAACCTACCTACACTAACTCTAACTAGTCTTACAGTCATTCCATGAATACTCCAAGTGGGACAAAAAAGAAGTAATGATTGAGGTATTGCCCATTGGTGGGAATATGAAATCTACTGCATGTAAGTCTTTCATCTTGAAGGTGTTGTCTCCAAGTATCTCAACTATCTGATAGGGACCTATTTAAAAAGGTGTGAACTTCTCATGTTTACCCTCAGGCTCAGATGCCTTATCCCAAAGAAGAACTAAGTCTCCTTGCCTGAACACCTTTATTTTTGAACATTTATCAAACCATCTCTTTATTATGGTTTGCTGTCTATTAAAATTGGAAAAATACTCTTCTCTCACATCTTCCATTTGTGTGATATCCAACAACCTTAAACTTGTAAATTCTTGGTCCTTCTCCATGTACTATTGTATGAACCTGTATGTTGGTAGCTTGAGGGTGATGGGGAAGATGGTTTCTTGTCCATAAATTAAAAATAATGGTGATGCTTTAAGAGCTTGTTTTATTTTAGTTCTATCTTCCCAAAAGGCATACTTAAGCAACTTGTGCCATGTTCTAGGTTTATTAGCTGCAACCTTCTTTATAGCCTTCATCAAGTTCTTATTTTTTGATTAAAATAATCCATTACCTTGAGGATAATGGTTTTATGAGAACTTGAGGATTATGTTGTTATCATATGTCCATTCAATCATCTCTATCAATACAAAATTAGATCCATTATCATAGACTAGAGATACATGTGTCCCAAACCTAGTGGATATGTTTTCTTTTAAAAAATTTATCACCTCTTCAGTCCTATACTATTTCATTACCATTGCTTCAGTCCATCTTGTGCAGTAGTCGATAGAAATTAGAATGTACTTATGACCATTAGAGGAATTGGGGTTAATAATCCCCATAAAATCCATCCCCCATTGGGTAAAGGGTTTATCAATCATTATTGGTCTTAGTGGCATGGTTGCCTTAGGATCTTTGGTGTTGGAGACTTGACATGAGTGGTACTCTCTCACATGCTTGTGAGCATCCTTGAATACTATAGGCCAGTAGTAACCAACCCTTAATATGTGTCATTGTCCTTCTAGATGGATGTCCACTCCCTAGATTTTGATGGAAAGTGCTCATGATCTCAATTTATTCACTCTTGGAGACACATCTCAAGTAAATGCCTTTAAAGTTTTTTCTTTATAGTACTCCATCCTTGACTAGAAAGTGAGTTTCCTTGAGCCTTAGAGCTATTTTTTATTTCTTTACTTAATCATGTCTGACAATAACCATTGATTAGTAAGTGGATAATGGGATCATACCAATCATTTGGTCTAAAACTTTGTTGCTCTACCTACATAACACTTAAATTTGGGTTAATATTGGCAATAAATTAAATTAAACCCTAGAATCTTATGAATTTAGTAGTCTTCATCTCAATATCATATTCTTAGAGCATAGACATCTACTTACCTCTCCTTTCTCATAGTTCATTTTGAATTAGCATGATCTTTGTGGTAGGGTTTGGTAGAATGGCATGTACCTTATCTCTAAGGATATAATTCTAAAAAAAAAATTCACTACCTTAACCAAAGCACATGCTTGTTTTTCAGTCAAAGAATATTTTAACTCAACATTTTTAATGGTTAGTGCTCATAAAATCCATTGGATGGTCACATCCATCTATCTTATAAGTTAGAACTATAGTTAGTGTATGATATGAAGCAAAGGAGTAAATATAAAAATATTTAGTGAAGTCTAGACTTATTAGTATAGGGGAATATGAAATCACCTATTTGATGTCCTTGAAAGCCTTCTTTGTCTCCTCATTCCAAGTGGTCTTAGCCTCCTTCTTCAACATGACATTAAAAGGTTTCACTATTTCTAGAAAACCATAAATAAACTTCCTTACATAATTTATTTTACAAAATAATGACTTTAATTCCTTCTTACTATTAGAGGGATCTATATTAGATATTGCATTTACTCTATTAAGGTGTATAGATATTTATTCCTTAGTGATAATATGTCCTAATATTTTCCCCTCAGTAACAAAAAAATAATTTTCTTTAGGTTGAGGAAAATTCCATACCTTCTGCATCTTTCAAATACCTATTTTAGGTGCATAATATAATCCTCCCTCTTTTTAGAAAATATAGTTAGGTCATCTATGTATATGATAATGCACTTACCTACAAGACCCTAGAAAACCTGATCCATATCCCTTTAAAAGGTGGCTCTTGCATTTATAAGTCCAAAATACATTCTCTTATAAGAAAACATGCCCCATATGGTAGTAAAAGAAGTGTTCATCCTATCCTCTTGGTTCACTAACACCTAGTTATACCCTGAAAAACCATAAAGAAAAGACATTATGATAGAACTAAAAATAGTTTGTATAATTTGGTCAAGAGAAGGTAAGGGGTAATTATCTTTCTCAGATGACCTATTTAGATTTATAAAATCAATGCATAGTCTTATTTCACCATATTTCTTCTTAACTAGGACTAAATTAGCAACCCAAGTAGAATGCATTATGGTAAACATAATCTTGGCATCTAAGAGATTCTTGACATATTTGTATATTAGTGGTTCTAAGACTAGGTTGATAAGCCTCTACTTTTGTCTGAAAGGTTTGTAGTTTTATTTTGAAGGTATGGTATGAGTTATGACCTTTGATCAAAGATCTTTAGGTCATCATAGGAGTAGGCTATGATATCTTTAAATTTGGTCAAAATTTCTTTAGCTCTTTTGGACTCAAATCCTATACATGCTATATCAATATTAACCAACTGAGGTTAACCTTAAAGTCCAAGATCAAATATGTTATAATATTTCCCACTTACTTTGGGAATCCTGGCAACCTCAACTAGTCTATCAGAATCAAAGAGTCTTTCTAAGGCTATCATGCCTTTAGGGATCTTATTGTCATTCAACTGAATGACCTTATCATTGAGTTTGATTTCAATTTTCTCATCATTAAGGATCTTGGCTTCATCAATAATGTGACCCTCAAACACTCCTAAACTAGTCATGAAGTCAATAATCTGTTGATCATCACTAAATACCTACAAGTGGTTTACATTATCACACACTAAGGGACATGGGATTAATTCAATTATAAGGCTTTGTAATTTATACATTTAATTGGGCATAAGGTTGGCTACAACTTAATCATGTTCATCAATAGCCTTGTTTTCTTCCCTAGATATTGACACAATGTTAAAACCATCAAAATAATCAATTATGTCCCACATTCTAAATTTATACTTTTTGAGATAAGACAACTTGCATTGATATTTACTCTTAACTTGATTAACCACTAGTTTAAAATCACCAAAAATTAATAGTTCCCTAGCCTCATATTTGATTGTAAATTATAATACAAGAATAAGTTGCTCATATTTAGCAAAATTATTAGTACATGGGAACTAAAGTTTGTAAGAGGCATTATATTATTTTCTAATGGGATTGATTAATACCACTCCTAATATAGAGCCTAATTTGCATCTAGCATGATCAAAATAAAGTTTTCTCAACCCAAGAAAAGCATGAGAAGTTTTAGAGTTACATACCTTTGTGGTGTCAAGAGTGTAAAAACCAAGTTCTGAGTTAACCTTGTTGACCCTCTCATTGATTGCATTGTACTCAGTGATCATATGTTTCATTTTAGGCTCTCTTTCTATCCTGATTTGGTTAAGAACTCCCTTCCAAGGAAACCACATATGTGAATAATCTATTGACACTTAACCATCTAATATCATATTCCAGTCTCTAATTAACAACATCTCATAAGCATCAAGGATGATCACTACTTGGATATCAATGAACTATTGGATCTGAGGCAATCTACATGTGAACATTCAGTAATTCACCAATCACTTTGACTCTTGATTTATCTAATTGAGTTACAACTCTATCAAATTTAATGGGAGTCAAACCTAATTGTTCAAAAATACTCTTAGGCATAATATTTGTAGATGCACTAGAATCTAATAAATAATTATGTAGATTCTTACCAAAGATATCACATATGAGTAATAAAGGAGCAATTATTGATATTTATTAGTGTAGGCTTTTTCCCACCTAGTGGTTTTATCTACATGTCTTTTTAGCTTACTTAGGTTAGTTAATTAAGTCATTAGGGGTCATTTACCTTTATGTGGGTTCTAATTTGAGTTAGGTTTTTACCTTTTTTGTAGCCTAATCTCACCCTATATGTACTTTATTTTTGCCTAAATTGGCTAATGTAAACATTTCCTTTATGGTTTTCTTATTTTTGAAGCTCTCATTCTACCTCTATAAGAATTTAACATTTATTGCATGGCCACTATTTAGAGATCTTGGTGAAATATATCATGGTACCAGATCTTTCATGATAGCTTCATGCATTTGTCTCCTTGGGTAATATCCTCCTGCATTCACCTTGCTATTTTTTCATACTGTACAACTGCCATTTTTGACCTTAGAGGTTTATTTTGAAAACTACCTTCAAACTTATATCAAAATGCCTCAAATTAGAAATCCATTTACACATATTTTCTAGTTTTTTTGATATCTCAAATGGGTTATCTTTAGTTTTTTGAGAAAGTTCACAGATTTTACAAAATTTTGATTTACTCTATCTGGTCACCATTCGTACAGTCGAAGTAATCCAACCTACAAACCTTGATTTACTCTCCATAGACAAAATTGAGTTTGTAAAATTCTTCTACTTTCTTTCTAACCAAATTAGGTTTTTAAAGTTCTTCTACTTGCTTACTGACCAAATCAGGTTTTCAAAGTGCTTTTACTTGTTGGCTGACCAAATCAGGTTTCTAAAGTGCTTCTACTTGCTCATCGACCAAATTAGGTTACTCAAGTGCTTTTAATTGGAAGTAATTAGAATTCTCTAGGGTGACAACTTATAAGTAATTAGGTTTTGCAACCTTGACTACCTAACTACTTGCTCACAGACCAAATCAGGTTTCTCAAGTGCTTCTACTTATAAGTAATTAGGCTTCTCCAAAGTGACAACTTATAAGTAATTAAGTTTTTCAACCCCAATTACTTGCTTGCTAGACCCATTTAGGTTTTTTAGGGTCAATTACTCATTACTTTTTTTATAAGATAAAGTTTTGCAGGTTGAATAACCCAAAATATACTAAGAAGACCCATTTGGGTTTTCAAAGGTCAACTACTTATTACTCATTACTTGCCTTATAATTAATAAGTCATGTTGCTTGAAGAACACAAAATACACTAGGAAGGAGTAATCAAGTTTTCTAGGGTCAATTGCTTATAACTTTTTATAAGTTGAAGTATTTTGAGAACTTGAAGTTGAAGTTGTTCAGAACCCTAAGCAAATAAGCATGTGACATTCCAAAAGATATCAAATTTTAGGTGAATGTTAATGCAGAAAAAGACTTAAGTTGTTTCCTTTTTTATATTTTTGGAAAGGGTCTAGGGAAATGTTGAAGTATAAACTTGTAAGTTCTATAACTTTCAATTGGTAACTCCTTTTTCAGTGTTGTTTTCTTCAAAAGTGCTTGTTTTTTATGATCTACACATTAGATCTATCATTGGGTCTTTCACAGTTATAAAAAAATTCATAGTTTTTATACACTCTTGAATACATTATCAGTTATATTTGGCATTCCTCTAGTTCCTTGTACTTATGCACCTACTGATCAAGATGAATTTTTGGTTGAATCTGACATCTATACAAGTGTGCTTATATTTAAGACATTCAAGGGGTTATTACTTGCTAGTTCTAAGGGGGTACGTGTGTGTTTATTATGCATTTAATATTTATTTTGTTCACATCACTTCTTAACTCACTATAGTAATATTTAATTTTTCACTATGGATTCACACTCTATTAGTCCACTTACACCATTTAATTATCATGAATGGAAACCTAAAATGGAAATCATTTTGCAATCTAAGGGTTACCATCAAATTATAATGGGTATTAAGATTGAACCTACTAATGCTGGAGTAAAAATAAAATGGTTTAATCATTGTGACAAAGTCCATGGACTCCTTTGTCTCTCAATCTCTCCAAATCTACTCTTTCACATTGAATCTACCAAAACACCTACTGAAGTGTAGACCACACTATCTAAGCTCTTTAGAGTGCAAGATGTGATGAGAGGACATGAGCTAGAAAATGAGCTCATCAGATTGAGCCAAAATGACTTTGACACTCTTCAAGATTTTTTCACCAAGTTCAAACTTTTGAGATTACAATTGAAAGCATGTGGAATTGATAAGAAATGTGAACTTATTTTATCAATACTCTCTAAACTAGTTCCTGAATATTGTATATTTATGTCAATTTTTCATGCCACTAAGAGTGCTCTTGACAATGCATGGGAGATTCCTTCTTTAGATACCTTTATTGTTGACTTAATTTAGGAAAAAGATAAATTGATATCTATGGTCATAGTGAAGTCATCTAAATCTCATGCATTACTTGCTAAGAAAGATAAGGCTTCTAACAATAGAGAGAGAAAGCAGAGCAAGAAAAATGTTGAGAAGGGTGAAAATCTTTCCACCTTCAAATCAAATAATGTGACCTCTTCTTCTAGTCATAAGCCTAAGAAATATTGGATCAAATGTGGGCATTACTCAGGTAAGTTTGATGAGAGTAAGTGTTTGAAGAAACAAATTGACCACCTTACTAGCCTTCTTATTTAGAATAATATATGTGCTCTAGATTCTATCAAACCATCTTCATCAACCCATGAATCGACTAAAGCAAATGAATCTGACAAAGAAAAGGCAAAAGAGAATAACAAGGAGAAATATAAGGGAAAAGCCTTAGTTGTAATTGTGCCTTTAGCTCCTCCTACATGGGTCATTGACTCTAGTGCTTCACATCACATGGCCTCTTCATAGATTGAGTTCAACTATTTGGAACCATGTGACATGTATTCTATAAAACTATGTGACAACACTTATAAAATGGTTATCAAGAGAGGGTTTGGTTAAATGAGTAGTGGAACATTAAATAATGTTCTAAGTGTGTCCTCACTCTTAGCTAATTTCTTGTTAGTCTACCAGATCACTCAACTTTGTCTGGACATGTGAGTTGAATTCACTCTAGATTTAGTGTACATCAAGGAGTTGGATAGTGATACTATTTTGGTGATGGGAATGGTCGGTCATTAGACTCAAATATATAAATTCTCACACTTTGTTCTTTACTCTCTTTCATATTCTTCAAATTCCTCTTTAGACTCACTTGTACTTATTGACACTTTTAAGCCTAATCTTCTTTTTGATATTAACAAATCTTCTTCTAAAGATGGCTAAAATAGTGAAGTGGATACACCTCTACCATCTCCATGTCACCGTCCATATATTCAAGAGTTAGTTCTTGACCCACCTACCTCTAATATACTTATAACATTATAGGGTAAGTCTACTAATCTAGGACACATCAGACATCAATTAGTCTATTCCATTGTTATAAAAGATTTCATAGACCTTATTCACCTCTAATTTTATTTCACAACCTTGGCATAAATATGTTGGGCCACCTACCTCAAAGTATTTGGATCATTACTTTCATAGGAACTACACCTTAGTTGAAGATCCATCAAGCACTTGGTAGACAAACTCATTGTTCTAAGGTAATCCACTCTTCACTACATCTACTTCTAATTCATAGTCACTTTTGAGCATTCCTCTAGGGGACACCAGATGGATATAATTAATTGTAGACCTTAGTGGGGATTTTTAGTCCTTTTATCTTCTTTTCTCTCTTTTTGTCGAAGAGTTTTGTTCCTAAGGGTTTTCTCCTTTACCCCAGTTTATGGGAGTTGGATTATACTTGGGTACCTCATCATGCCTCATTGTCAGGACCCAATTCTTCTACCCACCTATACTATGCTTCAGGGGGTATTAGTGTAGGCTTTTTCCCACCTAGTGGTTTTATCTACATGTCTTTTCAAATTAATTAGGTTAGTTAATTAAGTCATTAGGGGTCATTTAACTTTATATGGGTTCTAATTGTGAGTTACGGGTTTTACCTTTTTGGTGACCTAATCTCACCCTATATGTACTTTATTTTTTCCTAAAGTTGATAATGCAAACATTTCCTTTAAGGAATTTTCTTATTTTTAGAGATCTCATTCTATCTCTACAAGAATTTGACATTTATCATGTGGATGATATTCAGAGGTCTTGGAAAAATCTATCAATATTTTTATCCCAAAAAATATTATTACATCTGATACCTGAAGGGATACCCCCTTTATTTTTTAAGAAGATCCTTGTATCCTTCAAACAACCCATATTTCCCTTTACCTTACAGAATTTGGAACTCTAGATGCAATTTGTAGTTGTGAAAATTTCTTCACAGGTTTTAGATCCTACAAAACACCAAAATCCAAAAATATGTAATCTATAAGTAACCATGCAATTTTCACGTTTTCACAACTTGAAAAATGCACAATAGGATCTAGATATCTACATGCATCCATCTGGAAATATTTAAAAATCATTGTGCACTTTGCACATTTTCACAATGTGAAAAGTACACAATGGGATCAAAATCCAACCAAACCTATAACCCTCCAACCTCTACTGGAATAACCTCCAACCTCCATAAGAACTTCTAGGTGATTCTAATACCTCCAACCTCCATATAAACTTTTAGATGCTTCTAACACCTCCAACCTCTATAAGAACTGCCAGTTGATTCTAACACCTCTAACCTTTGTGTGAAATTTTAGGTTCTTCTAGCACCTCCAACCTTTATGAGAAAATTTAGGTTCTTTCAATACCTCTAACCTCCATGAGAAAAGGTTATTTCAAAAATAAATGGATCACTATGAAATAATTAGAGACATAAGGAAAATATTAAAGGAAAAGATCAATAAGGACTTTCAAAAGAGAACTATTTGATGTTGAGAAAGAGAAAAAATATTTTACACTTTATATTTTGTGGAAGTTGCAAAAAGCGTAAGTGTAAATTGTGATTTCCATTTTGATAAGTATAGATTGATAAAAAAAAGTGTAAAATCATGAAGTGCAAATTGCATGGTTCATTTTGGCAAAAGTGATAAAGACTTAAAAAGTTGTAAAAGTCTCACTTTAGTTTTGTAAGTTGAAGTTTTTGAATGGAAAAGTAAATTGGAATTATTTTCAAAGTTATCTTTTATTTTTGAAAGACCAGTTCTATATCAGGCACCTCTTTTGCATGAAGAGCTATTTTCAGCCATTACCAAATGAAGAAGCATTGCATGGAGATCCAATAGTTTTAACCATGCTATACCACACCATGTTATGCCAAAAATCATGCCCAACTCTTGCATGCCATTTTATATCCATTCCAAAATTCTTAGTTGCCACAAATAGAAGAACTCACCTCTCTTGCATGAGGGTCTTAGATCTACATGATCTTCTTTACTAGGCATTTGAGTTTCAACAAATACATCTCTTCTATGATATATTTTGTATAAAAATGGGTAGACCCCATGGCCCAATCTATATTTTTGCTATTAGTGATATTATTTTGCATTTTGAATGTATTTACTACAAGCTGTAACCTTTGGAGAGAAATAAAGTTGAAGTTTTTGCCTTTCTTATGTTTGAAATCTCTATGTTGTGCAAGTTATCTGATTCTTTGTGTAAGTTTTGTCTTTTATTTTATCTCAATAAAATTCATATGTGGTATTTTACCCTCTTCATAATATTGTTTTAAATAATTTTTTTTTTTCTTTTTCTGAAGAATAGCTAAAATAGCACCTCTGACTTCTAAATTTGCATAAGTCTATGCTTAGAATAAATTCAATTTATTTTCTTCTCTATCATGTTTTTTAAGGAATCATCTAGATCCACTATACAATATTTTCTACAATCACCATACTTTTAGTTTTGAAAATTCCAATTTATTTAACCCTTTTCCCATCAAAACCCTAGTTTAAGATTCAAAAGCACTAAAGAGCAAGATTTCCACAAAAATGGTGTTTTATCAGTTTGTATCAAATTTAGTAAAAGGAATTCAACCTTCTCTAGAGATTAACCTCAAATTTCTAAGGTCCCATGGCTTTGAAGGTTTTTCTATTATTTCATTAGGAATTTACACAATAAGCTATAGAATCAAGATAGGCGTAATCCTATGTGATAATAGTTTTTGGCACACCTGGTGGGACTCAAACCTATAGAGAGTGTAAATATTATTGGTGTGTCTTTCCTAATAAACTTTTGGAAGCAAGGAAGTTAGCACCAATGGTGAATCCAAATCAACATCAACTAGTATGAGTAGCCTAGGTGCCTAATCACCATGATTTGGTATGTATCATCACCCAGGTGATAAAAATGCATGTTCCTTCATTCATTATTCTTCATATCAAGTTATAAATGTTCATGGATTCACCCCAAGTGGCCCTTAAGATTCAATATACTGACCTTTTTAGAATTTACCTCTCTCTAATCAACCAAAAATGAGCCTTAAAGAGATGATGATTAATTTTGAAATAAAATGTAGAGAGATTGATGGGGAAGGTGATATAATATTTAGTAAGATGATCTTGCTTATAAATCTTATCTCCATCAGTAGGAGATGAGTGAGTAAGAAATATATCATAAGGAGTGCTTGGCTAGATAGATTACATCCAAAGAGGAGCAGATTCATCAACTTCTTATGTGAATAGAAAAAATTGAAGCCCAGGCTCAACAGACTCAAAAGGAGGATCCCACATTCAAGACCCCAATCTTTAAGCAAGGTAAAACTTATGAAGTTTCTAGTGAGTCTCCTTGTTTTAAAATTCCAAGTGTTAGAAATCCCCTTCCTTTGAGAAAGCCTATACCTATACAAACCCAGCCTATCATCCCATCTTGAATCCTCACCTATGATAATGACCCTAATTATGTCATACCATCTCTTTTGAAACCACCCTCTCCCATACCCATTCAGTAAAAGGAGGAGGTGGCTAAATATTACACATTCCCCTCATGGAAGCCAATTAAAGAGGGCACAAAGTAGAAAGGGGAAGTGCTACCTGAGATAGTCTAAGAGCTAGTTCAAGGAGAACATGTGTTAGCTCAAATCCATGAGCTTATCCTAAAAAAGTTTTTAGATTATTCCTCCCTTACCCAAGAACCACCTAATAGATCCTTCAAGGTCCTTAGTTGGAATGATACTCTCCTGAGCTGTAAGTAATGTGAAGTTCTTCACCCTCCCACCATCTCCCTCATGAAGAAAGATCCTATTTTATAAAGAATAGATGACGATTTTTTAGTTAGAGTTGAGCCTAAAGAGGGGAACACAAGTAATTATGACAAATATATCATGATAGGTAGTCCACTTCATTTAAAATGGGAAGAGTCAATTTCTAATCAAACTTCTTGGCATGGATTTGGTGATTTAGAGCTTGAAGGTAGTAGTGATGCCTTCATACTTAAATAGGTGTGTATTCAAGTTACAGTTGAGAGCAAAATGGATTTTTATTTATTCTAAGATATTCCATTTGGTATGATTGCATATGAATATGACCAAGGTATAGAGATTGACATAGTTAATCATTCAACTAAAGAAGAGAAGGAAATAAAGAATAAGGAGGATCAGGATAAAGTATGGCAACATCTATACCATGACTTCATAGACTAGGTAGAGGTTCTAAACTAACTGATGCAACTAACTGATGCCTCCCTTAGAGCATGAATATGAACTTACAAATCAGGTTGAAGATTCTAACCAATCTCAAGATGAGTTATCTATTGAAGGCAATACTGATGTCTTCAAGAATGAAGAAGAATGGTTAGATCAAGAGCCATAAGAACATGACATTTTTGGCCTTAGGTGGATTTATGAACTAACATATGGTTCCATTTAGAAAAAGCAAATAAAATATTATGTTTAATTTGGAATTATCTCAAATTACCAAGAGGAAGCTACCATTTTGGATGAATTAGAGATTTTTTACCTAAGCTTAGATAGTCAACCAAGTACCAGTTCAAAGAAATCATCACATGTTGTGCATAATTTAGAGCACAAAGTCAAGACATCAAATGAAGAGGTTACAGGGGGCCTTATAATCTAATTTGGAGCAAGCCTTGAATAAATGGACCAATATGTCTACATTGGAGATGTGTTTGTCCCATTTCATCCACTTGAGAGCATGCCAAAAGAATAAAAAATAAATCATCTTAGCTTACCTATCTTGAGCTCTTAAAAACAAGGTGTTTTTCATCCTAGTTTATTACAAGTAAGTGACGCTAAATCTTTTCCATTTTACCCAGGTAGAACTTACTTATAAATTGTATCCCTGTACATATTAGTTTCTATTTTTTTCCTCTAAGTGCCTTTGTGCACATTTTTTTAGTAGGTTAGTTGTGTTTTCAATAAGTGCTTCTATACAGGTCAAACTTGTTAGGATTTTTTCCCTTACGTCATGTTGTTTTTCCCTATTTTGTTTTTTCTATCTTTTTGTTTTGTTTGTGTTTAGGAAAATCCTAGTTTGTTATCCCTTAGGTTTGAGTTTGTTAGAAACAAAATTGACTCCATGCCCAATGTCTTAAAAGGCTACTAGATTGAAAATTATTAGCAGAAATCATCCCATAGAGGTTGCCAAAAATGTTGATATTTTTTTCCTAAAAAATATCATTACATATAATACCCTAAGGAACACCCCCTTTTTTATTAAACACTTTAAATCCTTAAAAAAACTCATCTTTCCATTTACCTTATATAATCTAGAACTCTAGATTCAATTTACACTTATGTAAATTGCTTCATGGATTCTAGATCCCACGAAGCACCAAAATCCAAAAATGTGGAATCTAGAACTAACCATACACATTACACATTTTCACAACCTATAAAATGCATGGTTGGTTCCAAATCCCACCATGCACCCATCCAGTGAAATCTAGAACTCAGTGTGCACTTTACATGTATTTAAAACATGAAAAGTGCATAATAAGATTTGGATCCCACCAAATCTATAACCCTCTAACATCTATGGGAGCTTCCTAGTGCTTCCAACACCTCCAAAATCCATAGGAAATTCCAAGTGCTTCCAACACCTCCAACCTCCATGAGAACTTCTAGGTACTTTCAACACCTTCAACCTCCATGGGAACTTCCAGGTTCTTTTAACACCTCTAACCTCTATGGTAACTTCTAGGTGATTCCATCACTTCCAAACTCTATGGGAAATTCTAGGTGTTTCTAGCACCTCCAACTTCCATAGGAACTTCCAGGTGCTTCCATCACCTCCAACATCCATTGGAGCTTTTAGGTGCTTCTATCACCTCCAAACTCTGAGGGAAAAGGTTATTACAACAATAAATGGATCACTATGAAACAATCAGAGACAAAAGGAACATCCTGAAGGAACAAATCAATAAGGACTTTTAGAAGAGAACTATTTGATGTAGAAAGAGAACATATTTTACACCTTATATTTTATTCAAGTTGCAAAAATCACAAGTGAAAATTGTAATTTCCATTTTAACAAGTATAGATTTATAAAAAAGTGTAAAATCATGAAGTACAAATTGCATGTTTCATTTCATCAAAAGTGATAAAAACTTAAAAAGTTGTAAAAGTCTCACTTGAGTTTTACAAGTTGAGGTTTTTACATGGAGAAGTAACTTGGAATTATTCTCAAAGTTATCTTTTATTTTCAAAAGACTAGTTCTATTTTGGGCACCTCTTTTACATGAAGATCTATTTTCATCCATTACCAGACAAAGAAGCATTGCATGGAGATGTAATAGTTCTAGACATGCCATACCACACCATGCTATGCCAAATATCATGACTAGCTCATGCATGCCATTTTTCAACCATTCCACAAGTCCCAGTCACTACAAATGGAAGAACTCACCTCTTTTTCATGAGGGTTTTAGATCTACATGATCTTCTTTATTGGGTGTTTGAGTTTCAATAACTACATGTCTTCTATGCCATATTTTGTATAAAAATGGGTAGGCCCCATGGTCAAATCTATCTTTTTTTTGGTAGTGATATTTTTCTACATTTTTAATGTATTTACTACAAGCTACAACCTTTGGAGAAAAATCAAGTTGAAGTTTTTATCTTTCTTGTCTTTGGAATCTCTATGTTGTACAAGTTAACAGATTCTTTGTGGAAGCTTTATCTTTTATTTTAGTCTCAAGAAAATTCATCTATGGTATTTTACCCTCTTGATAATATTGTTTGAAATAAATATCTTTTTCCCTTTTCTAAGGAATACCTAAAATAACACCTCTGATTTCCAAATTTGCATAGATCTTTGCTTAGAATAAATTCAATTTATTTTTTTCTTTATCATGTTTATTAAGCAAGTAGCTAGATCCACTATACAATATTTGGTGCAATCACCATACTTTTGGTTTTAAAAATTCCAATTTCCTTAACCCTTTTTCATTAAAACCCTAGTTTAGGATTCAAAATCACTAAAGAGTGAGATTTTCACAAAACTAGTATTGTATTAGTTTGCATTAGATTTAGTGTAAGGAAGCCGGCCTTCTCCAGAGATTATCCTAAAATTTCCAAGGTCCCATGACTTTGGAGGGTTTTCCAGTGTTTCATTAGGCACTTGCACTAAAAGATATATAATCAAGATAGGTGTAATCTTATGTGATAATAGGAACATCTACCTTACTTTTGTGTATTACAACATTAGCATGTGCAAAATTTTGAGACTTACCAAGTTTCTTAGATAAAGATTCCAATAATAGAACCCTTCATTCCATAATTTGAGTCAACTCATGAAGGTAATGTTGGATTTTATTTTTTTCATGTCCTCTACTATGTTATACCTAGTCCTATTAGAAAAAATAGATATATCAACACAGGGTTTATAATTACTTCCCTTAGGAGGTTTTGGATTGTTATCTGATGTAGTATCAGGAGGAGTCTCAAAATTATTTGGAGGAGTCAAAGTGGTTAATGGTTACTTCTTCTCCCTATTTTTTAGAGGATAATTCTTCTTCACAAATTGATAAAAAACATGAATCTCTTCAGGAATATCCTCAGGCTCATTATCCTCTTGGAAAGGGAACTCAAATGTTTCCACCATGAGATTTGAATCAGATGATGTAGATGTCCTTAAAGATCTTGATTGTCCTACATCACAATACTTATTAGGGACAAATTCAAAAGTATCTAACTTTTTTTTAAAGTCTTCAAAAACATTACAAAATTAAACATATTCCATTTGTCCATGCTTAGAAGTGCAATGAACTCTACAATAATCAAGCAAAAAAACATTAGTAAGATTTATATGGGCACATTATTGATAGTAGATGGTTCATTGTTCTTTTTGTTATGGTAACTATCATTATAAAATATATTATTGGGCTTATTGAACCTTTGAAAAGAGAAATTCCTACTAGAGCTCTCTCCAATATAACTTACTTGTTTTTGCAACTGAAGGAAGTTAGTGTTAAGATTTTGAACCATCTTGAGGATAGAGTCACTCTAATGTTTTAGGGCCTTAAAATTATGAAATTTATTTTTATCATTAGATGTAGGCATTAAATCTTTGTGATCCTATGGATTATATCCACTGGCATCATTGTTTAGGAATCCAAGGTTATGAGTAGGATGTGCATGACTCAAAGGTAGTTGGTTCAAGACTAGAAGTTGGTTTAGGGAAGGCATATATTGGTTAGCATTCAAAATAAAATTTATAATGGGTAAATGTGGATTGAAATTAGGAATGGAGTATGCCAATTTTCCTTGGGGTTGCATCTAGTCATTAATGATTACAGTGTCAACATAAGCTAAAGCTAATGTATTCATTAGTCTAAAAGCTTTGTTTATAAGCACATAAGTCATAGGATATAAATAATCCTTGTAGACTTCTAAGGTTGAATACTCATCATGTTTTTAAGGAGATATGGTCCTACTAAACATTTTATGGAACCTAACATTGAATTTTTTATTGGTTCATTTGCATCACTTTCCACTATGGTGAATTACTGGTATAAGACATAAAGGCTAATGAATTTACCAAATTGGTCAATGAAAACATTATTAAAATCAACCCTAATTTAGTTTTTAGGAAGGTTTAGAAACCATTCATATGTAACATATTTAAAATTAAAAAGAAATAGTCTACATACTACATATTCATGAGTCATATTCAACAATCTTAATTCAGCTTTGAAACTCTTAATGTGTTCTTCAGTAGTTATCATACAACTAGAACTAAATGTTGGCAAATATTTTTAAGGATTATGAGGAAGGTCATGTACCACACCTAGCACATTGATTGAAAAACCACTAGCCACACCATACCTTGACAGGGATCAAACATAAGAGTACTCTAAATTGGTGAAGTTGGTAAAGATTCTGAAAGACTATGCTTACCTTTGTCTCACCTAGTTATCCTATGAACTTCTAATGAAAGTAGAGGTTCTATAGTCTCTAAACGTGACCTTATCTTGATTTTGGGTTATTCTAGCTTATGAGTTTTAAATCCTCTTTGAAATATGATGTGTTAGTGTTATCTTTGTAGTGAAAATGATCATATTTGCACATTAAGAAAATTTTGCAAAGATTTATATAGAAGATGACAAAGGACAACAATACTTAACTAAGATAGCTCAAAGATGTATCCAAACATGTAAATATGATTGATATTTACTCATTTAATCCCAAATAAACTCAAATTAGCAAATGATCTATCAATATTTGATCAAAGTAGCTATTACTAACCTCAAACCTATTGAATTGATAAAGACTAAGCTATCTCTACCATAATTAAGCATATACCTTCAAAGAATGTCAATCTTTATCTAAATGAAGCACAAGTATGGGTCAAAGACCATAAATATCAATGATATTTACACAATTGAGCAAATATTGACACAATTGTGCAAATGTTACACCGATATTTGAACACAATTTACAAGAATGAGAAAAGATACTTTTAATCTACAAAGATCTAGCTAAGCCCTCTTTCTAGCACCAATGAAGCTCCTCTTGTTGATGCCTGAATATGTATCACAAGTGCTTAGAGTGTTCAAGAACAACTCTCATTTAATAATTCTAAGAATTTAGCACATGATTTGTAGGTTGTGATAATCTTGTTATTTGTTGATGGAATAGAGGCAAAACAAGTGGATAATTTCATAATATTTATAATGTTTGGTGGTTGGGAGCCACCATGGCCTAATAGTTAGTCTATGTAAAATATGAAGTATGATATGCTAATAATGGTGAATTATGATAAATAACTAATCTAATATGGATATTTATAATGAAAATTAAGCTAGAGCAATCTGGTAAAAAAAGGAGCAAAATGAAAGGCAGGGAAGAGAAGAGATGTTATTGATCTTCATTCCAAACACTATCATAAAGTTCAAATAACCTCTAGGCATGCACATAACCAATTTATGACATGAAGTAGCATAAGCTAAAATCTTGTCACACATCAAGAAAACATCTAAGGATGGTATGAAATAGTAAAAATATGAACCAAGTTCACTTTAAAGGTTTACCCTTGCAAGCAAACAACATTAGCCCAAATGTAAGAAGAGTAAGAAAATGAAATGAACCTAAGGTCTTTAAATTAATGTAGAATTGGCACAAGTTAATAGATCTACATTCAAATATACACATCAGGAACTCACAAGTACCATTACAATTTAAAAATCAAAAAAAACAAGTGAGAGTGAGGTTAGAATAACAAAAGACACAAACAAATTTGGACAAACTTTGCATAATTGCTTGCTTATATTAATTTCTCAAAAGTTATAAATAGATTTTAGCTCTAGGAGCTCCACCCCTTTACAATTGAAAATAATGATTTTATATAATTCAAGGAAGTATGTTAGTCAATCATATCCAATTAAGAAAGTACAAATGTTAGGATAGCTATCCTTTGTACCAATGTTTTAAAATACACTAGACTTTCCCTAATGGACTGACTTAATGTGTTTTACAAACTTCACATGCCTTTTAGAAGAATATTTCAGTTTCAAAATACATAATGCTTAGCTACAGGAAGAATATTCATAAGTCACTTAATATAATTTTGAAAACACTTTTTTGTAATTTGTCTCTCTAGTAGGATCTTTATTCTAGAATGTTGATATTTAATTAGCTCAAGGTCAACAACTGGTTTCATGAAGAGATCCTTCATTTGATCTGCTAAGCTCTTGTTAACTTTATCCATTTTTCCTATTGCCTCCCTAATGATCCCAACTTTACTAACTTTTCCTTTTATAGTTAGAATCATCTCCATGATCCTATCATTATCAATAGCAGTCTTACCTATTTTTTATTTCTTTACCCCTTTCATAAATTGGGAAGATTTTGCTTGAACTCATCATCTATAATTAGACCAAATGAATTGAGTGTAGTATGGTCCTTGAATATGTTGCCCAATATATACACTATCCTATCTTAAATTTTCTTTCAGTCATTGGAAAGGTCCCCCAGTTACTCTAAATCCTTTTAAATTGCTCATTAGTGGACTCTATATTGAAATACCTTTGCACAAGTGACAATTTAGTTCCTTATATTAATTATAATGCTAACAGGGTCTAATTATGGCTCTCATGCTTTGTCAAGGAACTCATAAAGGTTTTAATAGGGATCAAATCATAAGTTTCATGCTTTAAATATACATTCAAGCTTTCTTATTTATATTTTTGTTTCCCATAGGTCCATGAAATCCTCAGATTTATCATGTTTTACTTGCATAGCATCACCATGACACCTCCATGGCATCTTTATCATCACTATTCAAAAATATTACCTTTTCCTTTTAAAATTCCCATTTAATCTCACACCATCTGATCATCTTTGTACAAATTGATGCAATCCATAGATCTTTAGAGTATTTGGATCTAAATGGCTATCTTAAAATTGACATCTACATGCCCATCATTTGACATCTGCATGGAATGTCTTTGACATTCATGTGATCATCAAATTTTGAATACCTCTTCGAGACTCTTTTTTGAGATTAAAATTGACATCTTCATTCTCCTCATTTGACATTTGTGTGAGTGTCTTTGATGTCTATGCGACTATCAATTTTTGAACACCTCTTTAGGACTCTTTACTGAGCTTAATTTTGACATCTCTATGCCCATAATTTTAGGTCCACATAAACATTTTAAACATTGACATGACCTTTAATATTTGAACACCTCCTTAGGACTCTTTATTGAGTTGGCCATTTGTCACTTTTGGGTTCACTCTGCTTCTTACGTGTGTCACTTGGTAGCCCTACAAGGCTTTGAATTGTCAATTCTCATCACACTCTCTTAGATCAATCTCACTCAAGAAAATTCATATCATTGATACTATAGACAATAATGATATTTAAGTTCGGTAATATATAAATCTTAAGCTAAAGTCTTAAACTAATGTTTTCATTTATATTAATAAATATGAATGAAACTTTATGCTAAAGTCTTAAGCTAAGATTTAAAACATATATGCGGGACCCTTGTAAAATAAAAAGACATAGCATAAAGGTATATCCTAAGGTTTTTATCATATTAATAAATATGATAAACCTTAGGGTAAGGATTTAGGTTAAGCCTTATAACAAAGGGACCATGAATTTACTTAGATCAAGCTAGGATAAAAGGGAACAAAGGGATCACGAGACATAAAAGGGACCAATCATAATATTTATAGCCTAATCTTTGGTCATGTTGAAAAACATGACTAAGATTTAGGATAAAAATTAAACTAAGTCCATGGCATGATAAGTTTTCCCACACAAATTTAAATAAAATTTCTCACCAAATTTGAACTAAAAAGGGCATGAGCTAGGACAATTGGAACAAGGGTTGCAAGAGGATTAAACATGGATTTAATTTGGTTTTCAATAGACCAAAGGCTAGTAAAATACAAAATTAACATAAACTCATGAACCTATACATAGTTTATTCAAGGGGAGATCCATTAAACCTACAACCTATGAAACATAGAGATCTAGTATATTAGTAAATTTAGACAAGAATAAACTATAATCTTGAACAAATGTGCCAACCAAAATAAGTGCAGATGATCTTCAAATAAATAATATGTGAAAACATTCTAATGACACTCTAATCAAGTGAATTTTTAATTTTAAGGTATCAATTTTCACAATTTGACACAAGGGTCCCCATTTATCATAAATGGGGGTATGTTGACCTCAAAAGTACTCTAGCTCAGACCATAGGGGAAATTTGAACATCACACTACACTGAGCAAGTGACAAATGTAGTGGTTATGAAAAGGGAAATAAATTTTCACAACAATATAATTAACGTGAATCCAATTGATGTGAGGAATCTATAATGTTATCCACAATTGGTACCATCTAGATATGCATGAAAATTTAGTTTTAGAAAAACTCCACTTGCTACAAACATATTGTTGATGTAGGGAAAGTAACCCAAAGTTCCATGTCTTCGTATAATCTCTTGGGAGAAGGGGAGCTATAAAACCCACACTTATTCATGCACTTTTATTTTTGGATTAACACTTAAAATCCTCCTAAGAAAACATATATAGATGGAATTCAATGGTACTAATCAACCTTGTCATTTTTAGGACTTTGGATGTCATACTTATTTGTATTTTGGCTTTTTATCCTTTATTTACTTGGTCTTATTGAGTATAAAAATTGTTTGAAAACCAAAACACATCACCACCAAACACTTTTGTCATCCACCATTTTATTTGAACAAGAAGGTGTTATACTGACCAAATCAAAACCGCTCTTTACCTTTTTCAAATCTTCATTTGAAACATTATGTTTATCTTTATCTAAATAACATTGTTATGCTAACCATTTGAATCTAGACCACTTTGCAAAAATCTTTAAGTCCATTTTAAATTCAAATTTAGAATATCACCTTTATAAGTTCTAGGCCAAGGTGTTAATCAATTTTCCATTTGCACTTGGTTTGAGTTAACTTGGGTATGATTCCCCATTTGGGTTAAAGGTTTTTATATAAACTCATCATCCTTTTTTATCATTTTGAACTTAGGTCATCTTGTATTCACTCACATTCTAAGACCATTCTAGGACAATTCTACTTTCTATTACCATGTGGTAGCATTGTACTGCCCATTTGGTTTTAGCTTAATACTTAAGAGTTCTTGTGTGTTTTCACATCTTGAGCTTATTATTTCACATTATTACCTTCTTCATCAGAAATAATCTCTTCTAATTTTCTAATTTTAACTCATTGAAGTTGTACCTATCTTTTATGGTATTGATGCATGTTTGACCTAAATTTATTGTGTTATCTTTCACTTTAGATTTTAGAGTTATCATGCCCTCTTCTAATTTGATGATTTCAACCCACCAAAGTTGATTAATTTTATAACCATTTATTTTAATAATGTGGTACTATGCCACTTCTATTATTGTAGTCTCTTTTTACCTTGTCACTTGTTTGAGGAAATCAAAACACACCTTGTTAACATTTGCAAACACATTTTAAATCTTATAAAATTTAGAAAACACCTTTTTAGGCATGACATAAAGGTATACTCATAGTGGGGTTTATTATGGACTTAGATATAAGGAAGATAAATTTTATGATGGAAAAGATAATTCCATGGTATTTGCGGACATTACAACAACTATAGGATTTGAATAAGACTATTTTGAACATCAACCCCTAGGGGACAAAGATGAAGCACTCCTAATGTTGATTGAATCCAATGCTAGATTGACATCAGACTTTCATATAGAATAATTGCATACCTTGGTTAGGTTTGAATAACAATAACAATAAAAATACCTTTCTCATATTTCAAAATCAAATATCAAATGAAAGGAATCACTCATAGAGTCGATTCATAATGATCAAGATCTTATCACCAAAATCAAGAAGATAGGTCAATGATATGTGGAAAAACTTATAACGGACCTGAATAACTCTTTAGCTATCACTTTAATACACAGTAATGATTATAAAAAATAAGAGAATGTGGTGAAAGAAACATAACATAATCTAGTTGATAACACACCTATGATAGTGTTAGAGACTTGTTACTCTCGTGAAGACTAAATAACCAAATTAACTCATATATTAATCTGAAACACTCATATTACAAACACTAATTAATTTTATGAAAGGGACATTATATATTGGAAGCCACTTCAAGGGGGATACCTCCTTTAGATCAAGGATCTATTATAATTAATTTCTTGGATGATCTATAACATCATATGCCCTTTTATTTATACTATTTCTCACCTACCCATCTCCTTAGTCTAATGCATGTGGGATTATTCATGTAATGCATTACTATTACATGCTACTATTTCTACTAGTTATTCCCCTATCTAGGTACATTAAATTCAATCCCCCTTAAATATGTTTTGCCCTCAAAACATGATAAAAAATAGGAGGAACAAATTAAAGCTAGACCAAAAATAAGTTGAAGACTAGATGGAAGCTCTACCATGCATTCATTTCTGATTCCACTTATTTTGATGATGTTGGGATATGAATATAAACATAAATAATGTGAATACAAGTAGTATAGCATGAGATGGAAGTATATAGAAATCTCTATATGAAATAACCTCAATGGAAGACATGTCAGCTAGGAGGTTAGAATCTAGCACTAAGATTTGAAGCATGACAATCATATGCTCAAATATAAAACAAGGGAACATAAAATAGTTATCCTTGTGAACCAACTAAGGGTATATGACATCCCCCTTAATATTATTTCTTGATGTAAGTGGAACCTTTATTTATTTCTTGGGATTTATGATTGTTATCTTGGACTCATCTGGGGTCTATCTGAGCATGGTGGTTACCTGAATGGACTCATTAGAGAAGTGCATAGGCACTTCTAGTGCTTGGTCTAGTGATTTTATGGTTTGAGGGGGCATTATTTGGAGACATTTCTAGTTTATGCAATATTTAATGAGCTTAGATAAGCTCACCACTTTCATCATTGTCTGGGGGTACCATATTTGAACCTCTACTCGAATTACATCTTGAAGTCCATTAATAAAGTAACAAATGAAGAATGTAATAGAGGTTCGATTGGTTAATGTCTTGAACTTAGTATGATATTCCAAAATAGTACTAGTTTTTCAAGGTTGAGTCAATGCACTAGTGAGATGACTTCTAGAGAGAATGGGAAACCCCATGAAAATGAGTGGAGTGGATGCCAGTTTCAACCAAAAACATGTCTATATAATTACAATATAAATTATTTTAAATTATCAATATGACTAGACAACTAAACTTGAGGATAATAATACTCATAAGAAAGAGACATAAAACAAGGGAATAACCACTAAAACTAGTTGGCATAAACCTAATTATTTATAATATGTTGATGTGTCATGACTTTCATAACACATCAAAAACATACTACAATGACAAATAAATAATTGGAGACATAATAACATTACATTCCTAATGAAAATAACAAATTAATGAAAATATGAACATATGACATATAATGAAATACTAAAGAACTTGACACAAACATACCTAATAAATAATTTACATATGAAAGGTATTTTAAAACACAACACCTAGAGAACAATATAAAATATTATTCCAAACCTAATAAAACAATATAAAAAATCACTTATTTACTAATTAAGACACTAAAATAAATTTCATTGACATAAAATATTAATTAAAATTTTAAAACAAAATAAGATGGAAAATAACTGAGGAACCTAAATACCAAAAATTATGACTATACAATGGAGAAAACCATGGGCCAATTAAATAATGGTCTCAAGGGGGGAAACATGGGTTTGAGAGTGGATACAATAGCCATTTCTATAAGGCCTTTTCCATATTGATCTGAGGAGATCCACACATATAAATAATCTCAATGCAGATTTATTGTAGAGGGATGACCAACATAGGTCGATGCAGAGATGGAACCATGGAGGGATCTTAGAGAGCTCAATAGTCACATTTAATTCATGATGAAAATAACTAAGTAAATATTTATAGATACTAGGAGGTATAAAATCCATTAGAAGTTGTGAGACAGTGGGTGGTGAGTTAAAGACTAGTTACATACACCATTATCAATGATGACATGCATGGAGGATAAATTTATTGATCTATAATGAGATGAATTTAGTTTTATCCATGTTGTGCCAAGTAAGATAATAAAACGTAGGTTCATAGGATGTCATTAATAGAGACAATCAATGCAGGTATGTATATTGATAAGCCGATGGACTATGTAGTGTAGTGAAGGACTCAATATGAGTAGATGAGCTAAGGCAAGTTGAGATATGGAGAGAATATGGTGATATACTCAAGCATGATCTTGGTTTAGGATAAATGGAGCCAAATTCTTGAGTTAACATAGATCCTTCAATATGAGGTGAGTGTATAAAGAAGCATAGTGTAGAGCATGTTGAGGGAGGAATAAGGTAGAAAATGGATGTTCTCGAATGGAATGAGAAAACCATCTAACCTTGGCCTTCAAGAACCCAAATCTACCAATGTAAATCAAGTCGTGGAAGAAGATAAATACTCACTAATGGTGATGGAGAGATAAATTCTACCATGCTACCAAAAAATACTACAAACTATAATGTGATAGATTAAAAATCTATACCCAAAATACTACACATTATAATATGATAGACTAATATCATGATATTGGGATACAAAGATCCAAAAATTTCCCATACATAGACCTAAGATTTTCTAATAAAGTGATACAAAAATTTCCACACAACATAATGAGAAGATGGTTTATTTTATTTTCACCCAAAAAACTTGATCTTCACACTAACAATACTGTTAGATTGGAATACCACAAAATTTCAAATTTTACCATAATGGATTCTATCATAGTAGGAAAAAAATTGGCTTCAAATTTTATCGTAATAGAAAAAAATTCTCAATAAAGTGCTTTGATACCAATGTTTGAGACCTATTACTCTCACAAAGACTAAATAACTGAATCAACTCATATATTAATTTAAAACTCTGACATTACAAATACCAATTCCTTTTATGGAAGGAACACTCTATATTATAGGCCACTTTGAGGGGGATACCTCCTTGATAATAAGGCTCTACTACAATTAATGTCTTAGATGATCTACAACATCATATGCCCTTTTATTTATACTATTTCTCACCTATCTATCTCCTTAGTCTAATGCATGTGGGATTATTCATCTAATGCATAACTATTACATGTTAATATTTTTAGTAGTCATTCCCCTATCTAGGTACACTATAGATGGATCATGGTATCTCAATTGAACAAAAAAAGTCTCAAGAGGTTCTGCAACATTCCTAACTAGAAACAAATTATACATTTTTCAATCACCAAGAGCCTCTTATTCTTTCATAGAATCAAGGAATGAAAAAAATAGTACATATTGAGGAGATTATTAAAAAAAAATTGGAATGCTCTTCTTAACCAAAATTCACTTTGGTGAGTCGACCATATACTCCCCAAAATCAATAAAACATTTACAATTCATGGTGGCATATTTCAGGGAATGTTGATCAAACCAAGAATTAGTTGTTCACTTAATCAAATCAAGGAGTGAACCAAAACAAAGTTAAATATCACTGAGTGTATATCCCTAAAATATCAACACAAGGGCACATACCACCCTAACATAATTATATTCCAAATGTGAATGTGCCAAACATGAAAGAGTGAAATTTGATGAAGGAAATTGTATTGACATTGGAGATGGGAAATCAAATCAAGAAGTATAAATTTGATGAGATATGTACATATCTATTCCATTTGAGTATTCTTTAAGTCCCCTTCTTGCCTCATTTTGAGGTACCTAAATTTGAAAAATACAAAGGGCAGGGTGATGCTCATGAACATATCTAGGCATTTTTTGTATTGTGCCAAGAGGTAGCTTATAAAAACATTAATTTTTTGTGCTTATTTTCATGAAGTTTAGTGAGACAAGATTTATACTATTTCCTTAAGTTACCCAAGGGATCAAGGATAGATTGGAATGGTCTATCTAAATTTTTAAAAAAAATCTTACAGTATTGAACATGAGTTAATTGTGGTTGACTTATGCAAATCCAAATAATGAGATGGAGAAATATTTATAGCATATCTATGGTGGTGGAGAGCATTAGTTGGATGATTTCAACATAATTTTCTATAAAAAATATTTGGCCAACGTTTTTTCATAGAACCTACACCCTAAAGTGGCACATAATCTATGACTTGATTATGTAAACACATTTGAAGAAATTATAGACAAGGGTGTACAGATAGAAAAGGCACTTATTACCAAAGGCATTATTAATAGTTATTCATAGGGTTAAATTTCAAATCAAACCCAATCACCTATTCAAGCTATTAAAATAGAGAAACCCACAGGGTTTAACAAGAACCAAAACATGGTAGGAAGTAGAGTAACTAAATCTAGACATGTACAAACAATGTAGGCTCCACCAACTCCAAATGTGCAAGTAGCTCTACCTAATCCACCAATTTATAAAGAGTCCCTCCATAAAGGGTATTTAATAACAAATATAAAGTCTTTAACAAATTGTGGGAGCTTGTTGAGGTTGTGTTCCAAAAGCTTATAGTAGCTAATCTAATTTTATGGCCTATACCAAGGCCATTTTTAAAAGATCAACCCAAACCCACTTGGTATCAGGCAAATTAATTTTTCAATTTCCATCATGTTATTGGCCATGTCACATATATATGTGTTCAATTGAGACATCTCATTGAATATTTGATTTAAATTAGTGAAGTTAAATCAATCTTGCCTTGAAAAACACTAATCAAGATATGTGCATCTACAAAGATCCATTTCCTAGACAATCAACAATTAACAAGGAACATTCAAAATCAGTGGCAATAGAACCAATTCTAGAATAGTAATTAGCATGATCATAATTAGGATCATAATACCCATTCTAATAACTTGGGTTACAACAAAATGCCTTATGATTACAATAACACTATGTGGCATATTTCAGTAAACCACATTACCATTATCACTATAAAAACTTTTGAACCATCATATTATTCTCAAAGTAATTGACCCTTCATTATAGGTTCATCACCCTCCCATTAAATTAACATCATGCCAAGTATAATAAATTATATTGGGCCTCAGTTTCTATGGGTTACTGTTTCTAGACCCCCTTTGTTTAATTATATGGTACCTTGCCAACTCAAAATTATGAAAACATAGTTAGACACCCATAAGTCACCCTCTAAGGCCCTTTGAATTCATCTTCTAATTATAATGGCTCCTTTCCACCTATATATTAGATAATCACAACTAGATTCTCATAATTACCTTTTAGAGCCCTTTGCCCTCTTATACCACCAAACCCAACATGAATGTTATGCCTTTGGATCCAAAGTTGAACATTGTACCATCCAAGGCTAAACCTTATCATGTTTCTATCAAAAATCCTTATAGTATCTTGGACTAACTGAGTAAAAACCCTATGCAAATTTCTATTTCAAATCTTTTGTGTACATCTAAATTCCATGGAACTATTTAAAATGACTTTCTTCAACAATCCACTATTCCCTAAGACATTAACCCTAAAAAATTCCAAATACTTTTAAGGCATTTGTCTTCATTTTTATAGGTTATATTTAATCAAAAAGACATATCCACTCATAGTCCTAGCCACAACAACCCCTAGTATATTTAGGTTATCATTGAAAACCATAAAATCAAGTGGGTTCTTATAGATAATGGTTCAAAGATGAACATAGTGTCTCTCAAGCTAGTACAAAAATTGGGTTATACTAAAAAAGACATCTAGCCAGAGACAATTACAATTAAGGCACAAAATAATGCCAAAAGGGAATCTTTTAGTACTATTTATTTGCTAATAATTATTGGGTTTGTATCCCATCACACCTTGTTACATATTATTAATATTGAGTCACCTTATAACATAATTCTTGGTCATCCTTGGATTCATGATGTACAGGCTATCTTGTTCACCTTAAAATAGTGCCTCAAGTTCCCCTATGATGGGATTGAAGTCACCATTCTTGTCGATCTACAGCCTTACTAGTATTGTAAAAACCTAGGGAATATGTTTTGTAATTATAACTATTATCCTAGTTTTGAATTCATTATGAAGAAGAACAAGGAAATAGTTTCACATCCACCCAAATCCAATTATATCAACCCTAGTGACCTTGATTCCACTTCGGTTGATACATTTCCTATAACCCTTGAAAAATAGGGCATTATAGAGGATGCAAACATTTATACATACCATCTTAAAGATGCCTTCCATATTGCTATGTTGTCTAAGTCTCCCAAACGATTTAACAATCCCAAAACTTTCAAAATACCTTGTAGACCCAAAATGATTTGGAAAAAGAAGAAAGATACATAGAAACCACAAATGATATTCATACCTACTACTTTACCAAACTAGGATTGAGAAACTTTCATTAAAAGAGACTGGTTATATTTTGATGGCATTATTTATTATTTTTAGAATCCAAAATATCCTATCCCAAATTAGATTATGGATAGTTTTTATTATAAAATAAAATGCCTTGGCCAACAAGGGCAAGGAATATCAGAACATTTATTATCTATTAAACCTAACATGAATCAAAGTCTCAGATTTATACTACTTGGGGGTGACCTCATGACTTTCAATAGTGATTCTTCTGAATCAACTAGAAATGAGACTCTTAGTAATGACATAGCATCCCATTATAGTATTTACGATGAGCTTTCTAACATAGACTTATTTGGTTTAAACTCCATTATGACCATAACATCCCATTGTTTCCTTTACCTTTGTCTTCCCTTATTTATTGGGACCAAAAAAAATAGATCATACACCTTGATGATTTCTAGAATGAAGAATCTATTATATAATATATGGGCCTTAGAGATGGATTACCAATTGGTAATCATATGTAAGGCTTTGATTTTTATTTAGATCCTTCTATCTACTTTGGAGAGTAGGAAAACTTTTTTGGTCATGAAAAAGATAAAACATCAAAATCCTTGGGTGAAAACCTCTTTGAGTCACTTGTTGGTCAGGGAAATAGTAAAGAAAAAGATAGGCCCTTGAGTCAAAACCCATTTTAGAAAATATTGGATGGGAAAGTTTGTTCATCCCCAAATGACACACAAGGTCCATCAAGTCCTAGATCCATACCTAGTACCAACATCATGTTATAACAATAACAAGTCTTTGAGCATATCATTTTTGAGTTTCTTGAGATATTTTCTATTTGGCCATTACCTAAACTAGTAGATTCATATTTGTCACATTATCCAGAGCTTTTGGAAGAATAACAAGAATTTGATGTAGAAGAAGATCAAGATCAAATACTGCTTACTATTCTAGAAGATAGTTTTACACTCCTTATGGAAAACACTATTGAAGTGAACCTAAGAACATTTGATGATCCCAAAATGGTGTACCTTGGAGATTTTCTCATTGATGAGGTGCATGATCATATTGTCACTATTTTGAGATATTGTATTGATATTTTTACATGGGATTACTCTAACATGCTAGGATTAGACCCTAAATTAGTTGTGCATCAACTTCTTGTCCATTTAGATGCCAAAATAGTAAAAAAATTAAGGTATATGCATCCATGCATCACTCTTTTGGTAAAAGCAAAATTAGAGAAATTATTAGGAGCATGATTCATTAGACCACTAGACTATTCCAAATGGATATAAAACATAGTTCTAGTTAGCAAAAAACCACAAGGTATATTCTTTTATACTAATTTTAGAGATATAAACAAGGAATGCCCTAAATATGATTTTCCTTTGCCTAACATCGACATGATTATAAACTCTACTACTACATATGAGATGTTGTCCCTCATGGATGTATTTTTTGGATATAATCAAATCAAGATAACTCAAGAAGACTAGCACAAGAATACATTCACCACACTGTGAGGAACATTTTGTTATTAAGTAATGCCATTTGTATTGAATAAAATTGGGGAAACTTATAAAATTGATATGACTATCACCTTCCATGACATGATGCATGATATTATTGAGGACTATGTTGATGACATCCTAGCTAATTCAAAAACACATGCTAGACATCTTGATGTTTTTCAAATAATCTTTGAGAGACTTCATGAATACAAGGTCCATCTAAATCTCAAGAAGTGCATCTTTGGTGTCACTTCAATAAAATTACTAGGGTTTATTGTATCATAAAGAGGGATCAAATTAGACCCTCCTAAGGTCAAGGCCATTATTTAAATGCCTCCACCTTCCAATCTCAAATAGCTCTGCAGCCTATAAGGAAAGATCTAATCTATTCATAGGTTCATTTCATAATTTGCAGACAAGTGCCACCTATTTACACATCTCTTAAATAAATGGGTCACATTTCAATGGGACAAAGAGTGTCAATTAGAATTTGTGAATCTCATAGCATATTTGGCCAACCCACTAGTTTTGAGATCACCAATGCTTGGACAACCATTGCTTCTTTATATTTCAGAAACTGAACATGTATTATGGATAATCTTGGCTCGACATGATGATCAAGGCAAGAAACATGTCATTTATTATTTGAGATGCATACTGATGGTTTATGAACATAATTATACACCAATTGAGAAGGTATGTTTATCTATGGTTTTTACTTCCCAAAAACTGTGGCACTATATGTTTAATAATAAAACTATTATTATTGTTAAAGTGGACCCCCTTAAATTTTTATTATCCAAAGTAGTTCTCATAGATCACATGACCAAATGGGTCATGATATTAAGTGAGTTTGATGTTGACTACCTTAATCAAAAATCTATCAAGGGGCAAGTTATTGTTGATAAACTTGTAGAAGCCCCTATTATAGACACTCAAACCCTCATGTTCAATTTTTTAGATGATTATATTATGATAATATAATAAGTGTTTTGTGAACTTGGATAATGGAATCTACACTTTGATGGTTCCTTCAATTCTCATGGATTTAGATCCAACATTTTGTTGATTATACTACAAGGAGATCTGATTCCCAAAGTGTTTCATATCAATTTTCATTGTACTAATAATATGGCTAAGTATGAAGTAGTTATTACAAGACTTCATCTTGAAATGTAGTGGGATATCCAATAATTAATGGTATTAGGATATTCATAATTAATTATCAATCAAACCATAAATTAGTATCAAACTAGAGATGACCAGAATGTACCCTAGAAGAATATTAT
Organism: Torreya grandis; assembly: GCA_037957365.1. Classification (NCBI taxonomy): domain Eukaryota; kingdom Viridiplantae; phylum Streptophyta; class Pinopsida; order Cupressales; family Taxaceae; genus Torreya; species Torreya grandis. The sequence continues at coordinate 5,304,061 of JARHVA010000461.1, read as the reverse complement.
GAATAATCTCAAGGCTCATTTTGAATTCCTATAGTTTGAACAAGTACCAATGGCCAATAATATATCTATCAATTTAATGACAATAATTGGGTCCATGATATAGATTGATAGTAGTGATAAAGAGTATTAGTTTCTCATTGAAAACCTTCTATATCCTACTTATGTCTTGATAGATTTAGAAAGGGTATGCACCATTGTTGGTCCCAATCTCCCACCTAAACTACCTTGGTTTCAAAACATTTATAATTATTTTCACTACCAAATCTTTACACCTAACCTTTCCAATAATTTCCAAAAAAAATTCCTTCATCGCATAGTCTGTTATACCCTCTTTAAAATCATGCTTTATTGTAAAGGCTATGATAGAATGTTACTTCATTATTTATCTTCGATATAATATAATTTATATCTTAAGGATGTTCATGAGGGAATGTATGGGCCCCACACCAATGGTGTAGTCTTAGCTAAAAATATTCTTAGAATAGGTTAATATTGGCCAAAAATGGAGATACATGATTGAAATTATGTCAGGAAGTGTGTTTCTTATAAATAGCATAGTAATTTGACACATGTAACTTCCTTTCCACTCCAATTGATTACTACACCATGGCCATTTTCTACATGTGGCCTCAATCTCATCAATAAAATAAAGCCAACATCTTTTGATCTCCACAAATATATTCTCACTACTACCAAGTATTTTACTAAGTGGCTTGAGGTTGTTCCTCTCAGTTACATCACTGGTAAATAGATTGTCAAGTTTATACATTACCATGTCATCTGTTGATATGGTATCCCATCTTATATTATATCTGATAATGGTGGATCATTTTTCAACCATGATGTTAAATCACTTTATGAAAAATTCAACATTAAGCATAAGAAATCCATACCATAGAACTTGTAAGGTAGTGGTCAAGTCAAGGCTTTGAACAAAACCATTTTTGCAATACTAAAGAGCATTTTCAATGATGTTGGTTGTCATTAGCATGTACAAATTTTTCCTTCCCTTTGAGATTATTGTACTAGTCATTGAACCCCTAAAAGAACCACTCCATATTCCCTTGTTTATGGAATAGAAGCTATTATCCCAATTGAGACTGAGCTACCTTCATTACAAGTATATTTAAATAACATTGAGGATGATGAAGTGTATAAAGTTTCCAAGTTTATAGAGATATAACTCTTTGATGGTAAACATTTGGATGCCCTAGACAACTTGCAATCCTATCAAAATAAACTGCATAAAAGATAAAACAAATGCATTCTACCTCGAGAGAACAAGTATAGTGATTACATACGAATATTTGATTTAGATGTGATACCAATAGCAAAGACATTCACCATGAAACAATGAGAGAAAACTTGAACACACCATAACACATATATACCATGGGAAAACCTCATGAAGAGGTAAAAACCTACCAATATTATTCATTATTTTAGAAAGAAAATGTACCCAATACAAGCTTTCTCTTCTTTATCTTATCTCTTTTTTATATAGGAAAGGTAATCTTACCATTATAAATGACCTTTTCAAACCACCACATTAATGGGTCCAATCTCTCCAAAGGTCATTTAATATATTTTATTATTTATTTATACTAGGATAAACTCATGCTAAATAATACAATATATTATTATTTAACCAATGTAATTTAATATATTAAGGGTACATAAATAACACCACTTAACCATTAATTTTATCAATACTCACCCTTAGTATAAGTGGGGATACATGGTGATTTTTAGGAGGTAACAACATAACGAACTTACCCTCCATGAACCATCCACATGATGAGTTTTAAGAGGTAATAATTGAAGGAAACATCCTTCATCATGCCATAGTCACCTTGAAAGGAATTATGCTATATAAACATAGTCATGTAAAGGTATTACACTATTTAAATATAGACACCCAAAGTTATCACAATATGTAACCACAATCACATAGTCACCTTTAAAGTAATTAAACTATATAACTATAAATACCCAAAGGTATTACACTATGTAACTAAAATCACATAGTCACCTTTAAATTAATTACACTATACAACCATAGATACCTAAAAAATTTTCATTATGTCCTTATAAGCACCTTTAAAATAATTACACTATGTTACCCTAAACCAATTAGAGTGAGTTTAGGCTAACATGATCATGAGACTACATCCCACAACAAGAATACATCCAAAAATTTCTCAAGAATAATAAACCAAACATATTGGAGTCTTTTATAACATAAAGACCACCATGATACTATGATTTGGGCACAATGTATACTTCCATATGGATTTTACCAAAATCATATAAAGTTATTTACTACAATGCTTTACAATGAGAATAAGTATAAAGATATAGAAAGAAACACATGACCCACATGGATTTTAAGAAGTGACATTGTCATGCACACTCCCCATCAATGGAAACTTTGATAGGCCCATGATTTAATGAAATTGAATAGGATTTAGTTCATTGGTGTTGCATTGGATTTTTCACCAAAACTATACAAATTTAATTATCACCAAGAAGGTTGGTACAATGAGAAACTTCCACACGATGTTCTTTTATCATACTTCATAGCCACAAGGATTCTTTAGCAACTTCCACATGAAGTGATCTAAGTGTTAGAACCTAAACCAAATATAGACACATATCCAGAAGTAGACTCACCATAGTATTGTTAACAAAAAAATAACCAAATAAATTAGCATAATCAAAGGAAAAATAATATAAACCAAAGTATTCATTTTGCTAGTTTCCAATGATCCAAATATGGATCTTGAATGAATATAGAAGCAACACCCACATATTATGAAATATCTATCCTACAAAAAGTTAGATAAATCAAACTATCAAAATTTTATTTGTAAATAGGGGTTAGCTTTATTTCACATAGTTTTTGGATCAATCTTTAACACAACCTTCAATAGGAGTATATGTAAACTTGCAATTAAGCACATTAAATTTAACAAGTAGATTATGTGATGCACATATAATAAATTCACTAATAATTTGATAATAAGTTAAGCAAACATTATTATTATTATTATTATTATTATTATTATTATTATTAGTTCATATTATAATTTGGGTCATGAATATATATATATATATATATATATATATATATATATATATATATATATATATATATATATATATATATATATATATATATATATATATATATATATATATAATTTTAAAGTCGACACTACAAGTTTGTATTCTATAAAAAAATGTTTAAAAAGCAAAATTTTTAATGTGTTTTATACTTAATTTTGAAATAAAAATAAATAATCTAGTGAATAAAAAATACTAGCCACTTATTTGATTGCAAAATAATGCAAAAAACACAAATAACATCAATAACAGTGAAAGTTGTAAGTGTTGTAAAAGGGGTTGCAAGTGTCATAAATAGTGTTGTAAGAGCATTATTTGACCAAATTATTGTAAAAAAAATTATAAAGTTTAAAATAAGCTTAAATACCTTCATAATATGTTTGAAATGTGTCAAAACCTACAAATCAACTGGTTGGATGACTATGGTTGACAAGAAGTTGATAGGGTTAAAAGTCTAATAAAATGTCAAACATGACACATGTTTCCATGTAAATGATCATGCACATTAAAAGATAATTTTTAATAATAAAATAAGTTTTACCAAAAGGAAGGATTGAGAGGATTTAAACACAATACCTATCTCATGCAAGTGTACTTAGCAAAATTAAGCTAACCAACTCACCCACTAAACATGTTAACATACTAAATACACTAAATTTTATTTAAATTTTTTTTGATATAATTTTTTAAAATGAAATATAATTAAATAATTATATTAAAATAATAAAAATGCAATTATATATTTAAATTTTGAAAAAAAAAGGATTTTGAAATGCATAGGTGGGGTCCACAGACTTAGGTGGAATAAAAATAAACAAATAAAAAATTTATTTATTAAATAATTGAATTAAAAATTTAACATACCCATTGAAATTGTTGTATCATACTCAAAACACATTAATGGCATTAGATGAGGAGATGGATGCATAATAGGTGCTATAGGTAAGCTTTTTCTGCAAAATAAAACATGAAATCACTTGGAAATTACCCTTTGATGCATCTGGGAGACTTACATTATGGTTTTACTGACTATAGAATGATTATTTGATCCCTTATATTAGCTATGGAATCCAAGAAATATATAAATATTAAACTCTTCTCTGTTCCTTCAAATAACCTTTATAATAACTTTAGAATGCCTCAAAACTGATCACACATATTTTACAGATATGAAAAAGAGTAAGAAATGTAAAATATGAATTTTATTTAATCCAAGGGACATACAAGGTTGAAAAAATATTCCAAATGAGGTTTAAGAATAATAAAAAAAGATTTGACAGTAGGTTGTAGGGTTTAGAACAGGGTTTACAAGCTTAAAAACTGACAAATTACTCTTCAAAGATTGAAACCAGAGAGGAGAAGATCTAAAACAATTTTTTTAATAAATAATTTTTATCAAAGAAGGTATTAAAAGTATATACTATGGTGATATTAGAGTTTGGTTTGATAAAAAAACGAAACTGAGGCTTCAAGGAGGTTCTAGAGAGGAGATTTACAGGTTAAAGGAGAAGATTTCATCTTCCAAAAATTGAATAAGCAAAGTAAATTAAAAATATGCATTTTCCTTCAAATTTTCCTCTTACCAAGACCATACATAGGCCGTATAATAACACCTATGGGCTTATTTTCTCACTTTTTAGATCTCCTTATGTTTACAACTGCCTTTAAGTGCTAGATTTGTAACTTAAAAAGCCTCAACCACCTTCATATAGATTGTTAGTCCAAAAAATCAAGATAATATTAATATTTTTAATGCTTAAATAATGATTTTTATCCAGTTTTAAGATTCTTAGTTATATCTATGACATGAAAATATGCTTAAAATATGAAAAATTGCACAAATTTGAGATCTCTAGGCTTCTAAGAGAGGAAAAAGTAGAATCACTTACTTCTTATAGAAAGAGAATATTGAGAAATATTATGAACATACCATGGATTAAAAATGGATGAAATTAGAATTAAACAAAAGCCAAAGCTCTAATATATGATTTTGCCTCTTGATCATGCATTAACTGACTCTGATACCATGACAGAACAAGTAGTGTGATTACATATGAAATATGTGAGGCGAATAGCAAAAACATTTACCATGAAATAATGAAAGCAGAGTTGAACACACCATAACAAAGATATAATATGTGAAAACCTCATTAATATGTAAAAACCCACCAAGATTATTCATTATTTTATAAATAAAATATATCTAATACAAGCTTTCTCTTCTTTCTCTCTTTTTTCATTGCATCTTATAATATAAACTCTTTATTATATAGGAAAGGTAATCTTCCCATTATAAATGACCTTTTCCAACCAAAAAATTAATGGGTCCAACCTCTCTAAAGGTCATTTAATATATTTTATTATGTATTTACACAAGGATAAACTCATGATGAATAATAAAATATATTATTATTTGACCAATATAATTTAATGTATTAAGGGTACATAAATAACACCCCTTAACCATTAATTGTTCCAATATCCCTTGAGAGTTTGAGATTGGTGATTTGGTCTTGAAACAGAATAATAAGAACACTAATGCTGAGTGCAAGAAGAAGTATAAGTTTCAACCTAATTGGCTAGGCCCATATGTTATCAAAATAAACTATGGATTAGGGGCATATCGATTGGCTACTCCAAATGGAAAAGAACTCCTAGAGCACATGAAAATTATACATCTCAAGTAGTTATATGCTTGAAAGCTTTGAACCATTGTATATAAGACCCCTTAATTGAGGTCAACTTGTGCTGAAGTCATTTATCCCACTGTTATATCTTGGACCATCTTAACTTGGACCATATTCATTTTATCTTACCCTAAATTGTTCTCATAATAACCACATTATTTTACAACTCCGGATAGTTGAAAATTTAGACCATTGGTATTTTGGATCATTTATATTCCAAATCAACTATTTGTATCCTACCCTAGACAATCCTACCCTAGACAAACCTATCTTACAAATAAGTGAACATAGATATATCAACACATGGTTTTTGTTTATTGAATGGTTCTTTAGATTTATCTCACATTACATACTATTCTATAATTATTTTGTTGCTATTTGGTAGGCATTTTTACCTTAATAGGTTCTCACTCTCACTTATTTCCAAGCATGGGAAGTTATATATGGCTTTAGCTTTTATTGAAACTTCTACTCTTGGATGTGCGTTTCCTTGATTATTTAATTCCCTGAACCTTTAATAAATATTTCATTTATATTGTGTATCCCAAAAATAATAAAAACATTAGAAAATGATTGTAAAACAAATAAAAACATTGTATTGAACTTTTGTTTATTCTAATTCCATGCTCTCACCATTTTAAAAGCACTCATTTGAATGCTCTCACCATTTTGTGAGCCCATTTACTGATTTCCTCTACAACATCAATCATGTTTTCTTATCATCACTTTTATTTTATCCTATTTCCTGGGAGAACTACATTTGGCTCAAAGTTCATGTTGGATCTCATGTTCATGGAACTATGTAGGTAACATCTACTTGTCTCTGCATCTGGAGTCAGCTCAGCCACCCCTTTTTTTTATTCTTTTTCCCCATTTTATTTTGTCTTGTTGTTTCCCTATCACTTAGGGGAAACTTTGTCTCTTTGTTCTTGTTCTATTATGCTAGTCTTGTTATTTTCTTAGATTAGGGGTCACCCTATCATAGAGAGTAATGCCTCTATTACACCTACACTTACATAATTTTTTTTCCTTTTTATTTATTTCCACTAACATTATGATTAACTCTTGTTTGTGTGTGTTTATTTGATTTTTATTTATTTATTTTTTTTTTTTTTGTGATTTATTGTCTCTCCATTTTATTTTATTAATATTTTGTTCATTTTTATTCATTCATTGTTTATTCTTAGTGTTTTGTTCTATTGGTCTTTTCTATTACTATTTTGTCTTATCTTACTTTGTTTTGTTCTTTTTGTATTCAAGTACATTCTTTAACCAATTTTGGTCTAAATTTTAGTTAGGCTTGATTTGTGTAGAGGTGTATTTGTCTTATTCTCTTACTTTGATACATTCTCATTCCTAATTAAATCTTGATTATTCATATGTTGATTTTACGTTAGGTTACATTTATGTATTATTTTTATCTATCTTTATTTATTTTTATTTAAATATAAATAGTTGTAACTTTAGTAGTGGTAGTTCTTATCACTATACTTAGTTATAAATATTCACATTTAAATTGACTCATCGTAATCAAAATCCAATGTCATTATAGGTTATTCATACTTATATGACATAATTTAATTTTACTATAGTAATCACTGAGTGCTTTGGATTCCAAGTCCAAAAGTCAATATAGATCTGAAGATCAGATCTTAATGCTCTAGTAAACTAAACTTGAGACTCTATGCAAGATGTGCATCTCTTAGCATATATTGTGAGTCTAATCAAATAGTGGTCTATTTTTCTTATATTATACATTCCTCATTCCATTTTCTCCCACTTATGGGTGAACTACATTGGTTTGAGGTTTATCTAGACTATGTGCTTGGATACATTGCATATCTCAGGTTAGCTTGGCCACTCTCATTCTTATATTTATCTCTTTAATCACTTTGTTCATCCTTGTATGCTTGGTTTTTATGGCTTTTTTAGTCATTAGACTATCACATCTATGTTTTTTCTCACTCATATTTTGAGATATGGTTGATAATTTTCCCAATTAGGGCACAAAATTTTGGACTAATCATTGATCAAATCAACCATACTAGGGTAAAAATATTTACCAGTGATCAAAATCAACCCTACTGGGGAAAATCTAATTTATAAACTAGTCAAATACATGCTATTAGGGTTCATTATTATTTCCTTTCTCTGGAGTAATGCTCCTATTTTTATTTTAATTCCAAGCTTTGTATATTTTTCCCTTGGCCTATAATTTTTTAAAGTATGCAACTTATCTCAAGATTGATCATTACATAAGCACACAACTTTCACCCTCTTTTGGGTATGTCCAAATGTGTCTCTTATGTTTTAGGATTGCATTCCTCTCACTTCCCCCACCTTAGGGCCCATTATATTCTATTATATTTTGATCATTGAGAATCAATGTGTGCAAGAATTATCTCATACACATTTAATCTCATTCATGGGTTAATTTCACTTTTATATCTCTTTTTGAGAGTCTATCCCTCTCTTTTATCCTTGTATGTCCTCTTGAGGGGGCATCATGGATAATTTCCTTCCAAATTCTTATTGAAAACTATTTTATTTGAAAAGACATTTCTTGGACTAAATGTCTAACCATGACTTCTCAAACAGGTGTAAAATGTATACATCCAATTCCTAACACCATTGTGTTGAAATTATCAATCTTACTCAATTTTTTCTAACAATGCATAATTTGGGCCAACATATTTAAAATGCGTTAAATGGTTTGATCTTGGCATATACATGTGTTAATTTAGGATAATGTATTCCTAAATGAGGTAATCCATTTTATGTGATTATTATTTTTTACCAATTCATTTCAATTCAAAATGATAAAAAGGCAAATTGATGCTCTAAACCACTAAATTATTCTAATTCAGAAACACATGACACATGTATGTGTTATTTTATGTTAATAATTTACTAAATGGGGTATTGGTCCGTACATAACTAACATCTTATAATAATTATACTCTAGTCAACTTATGACTCAATAACTTGATATTTTAACCAATTTGATTAATTAAGCAACCAATTTCCAAAGAATTGCATAAATATTATTTAAACTCTCTTAAGAAAATTAGACCAAATTAAGATCTTAACTAGAAAATCCATGGAAGATATTGAATATATATTAATTGGAATTTAATTTATAATATTTGCATCATCAGTTGACATCACATGTGGGGTGGCATCCATAAGCCATAAATGGAACAAATATCTAGTTTAAGCCCTCCCATGCCTCATTAATGCCCCTTTCTTCCAAATATTAATGAGGGTGTTAATAATTTGAGCCTCAAAAATTGACTTTATTCATTTCCAAAAATATCAATCTCAAGATATATGGTCATGGTTTATTTTGATCATTTATGAAAATATATAAATACAAGGGTTCTCACTCATCATTTTAAACTTCTTTGGTGTAAACTTATTATGCATAATTCTCCTCACAAGCTCTTTTTGTGTAGTGTTATTATGCTTAATTTTCAATAGGATAACTTAAATATTGGAATAAATTTGATCAAATATCATGATCCTATTTTTGTTAGTGCATTGAGATATGATGGAGGAGCAAGCCACTCATCATTGCTAAAGACTTGGAGTACCAAATAAAGGGACAATCACATTTTTGAGCCACACTTAGGGGAGAGATTTTCTTGGGAAGCTCTGATGTATATTTATTATTTCAATATCTATTTTTTTTCATTTTCAAAACCCCATTAAGGATTTGACTTAGTTAGTTATGCTCTTTATTCTTATTTGACTTTTCCTTACTAATGCATGATCTAACTCACATTGGATTCCATCTCTATAGTTATAGCTTCTCCATGTCATGTTAAAGTTGGTTAAAATGAGGATAAAGGTAAAATAGGTATTGGTAGGTAATGTGGTACATGTCAAAACCATATTACACTTCTTTTGGCCCGTACAAATAGTCATAAAGATATCAATCTTCCTCTTCTAATGTTATACTCCTTTTCAAGTGTTTTCTTGCTCATTTTATGACATGCAAAGAAGGTGTAATGTAAGAGACGTAAGATAAATGGTTTGAATATATTATTGTAAAATTTATCCACATTTTTACATGTAATTAAGGACTCTATGAACACTTTTTCCTTAGCTCCAACATACTTTCAAGTAAAATATGGTTTTTTTCCATTTCTAGAAAGGGGTCTATTGAGGCATTGTTATAGGTTTTCTAGGTGAAGATGTTTTTAAGGAACCTATGTGGATTCCTAAATCCTCATAAAGATATATACATTCTTAGGAGTGTGTAACAAGTCCACAAATGGTAGAAGTTCCCTCAATTTTTCCATCAAGCTCTTTACAATCTAGTAAGGGCTATTTTCAAATGTTTGGTTCATGAAGGAGAAAATGAATTGGATAAAATGATATTATGGGAATATATTGTCCTATATTAACTAAATATTTCATGCATTGGTTTTATGTTATAATTTCTTAACTTTATGAACCATCATTAATAAAATAAGTGCTCTAAAACCCTCCTAAAACCCCACTAGCTTAGTTTCAATCAATTATATGGATTTTTGGATCTCATTGACTAGAATGAAGGATTTTTTGAAATATTTAAGTATCCCCTAGATATTAAAACATCATTCTCATCATTCATTTGGCATGTGTGGGCATTAGAAAAGTAAGAAAATGATATATTAGTTGATTTGTGAAGATGACAGGTAGGGTTTAGTTGATTTGGAGAAGTCTATAAACAAATTAAATAAACATATCATACCTATATATCACTTAAAACCATAATTTATACTGTTTATATGAAATTAATTCATTTGGAATGGATCTCTTTCATTATTTTTATGTGATACTCAAGGTTTTGTGGACCATGGATTCTTTCAGGTTGAAGATGCTTGAATAATAAGTATATATGTGTTTCAAACCTCATATAATCTCCTAAAAATTAATATTAATTTAAAAATTAAACTTATTGAATAAATTATAGCACATATCTCTCAAAGGAGAAGAATCCAATGGCAGTTAGATTGTTTAAGCCTTCAAGAAGATTTGGGAAGTATATGATAAGTTTTGTGATATTTCTTAGTGAAAGGAACCTTTGAAAAAACTAAAAAGGAAATAAAATACCTCAAAAATAATTTATTATTACATAAGATAATTCATAACTAAGCCAATTAAAAATATAAAATGATGCATAAATAGTTTCAAAGGAGAACATACCACCTTGTAAGATAAGAGAGATGGTTTCATGAGAAAACACATGGAGGTTTTGGAAAGCTAGTTCAAGTGAGATGATAATTGATACACTTTAGGTCATAGGATATAAGTATCCCATATACATCCATAAATGTATCAAAATCATAATATTACTCTTGAAGTAAACAACAAGGTACAAACCTAGTATACCAACCTCATGTTTTCAAGCAAAATTAGGTATTTGAGGGCATTTCAAAGATTTCAAAGAGAAGTGTGATCTTGAAATTATCAAAAAGAATAAAATATATGGATAAATGGTTTGGGATAATAATAAAATTTCAAAAATTTCTCTAAATAAGGGAACCATATACCTATAAGTTTGTAGACTTGTAGGTCCACATTTTCAAGCAAGTAAAGCAAATATTGCATAAAGTATGATGGTTTGAGGAACAAATGGAATGTGAAAACCATGAGAATATGTTGGTAATTTTTTTATAAGTTATAATAATTAATTTAATTTAATTAAAAACATTTTTTTAACCCTATCAAAATCCAACTCAAAATGCTCGTACACAACCCTGCCTGCACAAGTTTTAAGAAAATTATAACTTTGAGTTGGAGGCTAAAGATAAAGTGATAGGCCATGTTGAGCATGAAAAATCTTGGTAAAAGTATCTAAAATTATCAAATTTTCTAAAATTAATAGAAATATATGAAAATAGGTAGAGAGTTTGGGTGGTTGAAATATTGAGTATGTTTGAAACATAGTCCTCCAAGAATGGCTTGAGCATGAGTTTTACAATATACGTAATGGGTTTTATTCGATGGAGAAAGAAACATAATTTTTTTTTATAACCATATAATATCATAAATACCATTAAAGGTCACAAATATCAGATTATTTAGTTAAAAAACCATGTGAAATAGGTATTAAGTCCAAAGAGCACTTATAGGCTTGCTTTAGAAATTCAAGGTCATTTTCAAGAATGAGAAGAAAGTATGTAATGTTTAAAATGGGATTGGAGTTTGGATGAAAAATAGGAATTTATGGAGTCATTAAATACCATGAAGTATTATTATAATAATTTAAATTTTATCAAAAACCACAAGGAGACATACAACCTACTTGACAGGCCTAAGAACACACAAAATTGTGAAAATTAGTAGTTTTGAGAGATTTAGAGAGTGTTCAAGGACAAATGACACTTAGAGGGGTTGATGAAAGTTGTATAAGAAATAAATTATGTTTTTTTAAGGATTTAAGTGGTTTATAACCATCCCAATTCATTTTTATTTTCTCTCATCATACTTAGGCCTATGCAAAAACAACTGAGGCTAAAAAAACTTATTTTTGGCCTAATTGGAGTTATAACCAATGGAATGGTATGAAACTTAGAAATATAACTTAATTTTATGTGAATACAAATATTTTGGTGTTCTTTTAGTGGTACTATATGGACTTGTATTGTCTCTATTATTGTGGGCTTGTTTTAGGCCTAATTAAGCCTAATTGGAAAAGATGGGGGTTGAGAAAGTGGGCCTACCATGGGAGTTGAGCCATAAAATTTTGGGTGAATTTTTAAGGGGATAAAGGATAATTAAAAGTAATTTAAGTTTCCTTATAATTTCTACATATGACTCGAACCAAGGATCTTTGTGTCTAAATAGTGTTACAAGGAATAGGCCTCAAGAGAGCAAAACATGAGAACTATCAAAGAGATTGAAGAAAAAGGGAAAAAATGAATGGTTTTAGGTATTAAAAAATTTTATAAGGAATTTAGGTTCCAATAACATGACTTTTAATATCCTAATCAATCCAAGTGGTAGTTTTAAGTTCTCAAAGATGAGTCATCAATCCAAACATAACTCCTACACCACCTTGATAGGAATATCATCAAACCAAGTGCACACATGTTGAAGAGGGAGTTAAAGAATGTTTATTAACATGAATTTTTATTTTTAAATTTATTCTTCATGAAGTGACACTTGTCATGGGATTATTTAATGCCTCTCCTCTCTATCCTTCTCATTATCTTCTATTTGTATGTATGATGTTAGCATTGAAAAGATCCTTCCACCAAGAGCATGGCATAACCCTAATATTTTTTATGCATGTTGATCAATAATATCATTAGTTTTACCTCCTTATATGGCTACTTATAGTCTAAATATTTAAATGGTTTATCTAGGCAAGTGTAGACTTATCTCACTTTATTTTGTTATCATATTCTTCTTTACTTCTTGTAGTTTATTTCTCTATTTTAGGTTGTGAAGAGTGTCATTAGGGGTTACCTATGAATTATAAGTGGAAAAAATACTCCATTATTCTCTCATTTTGCCTTACCTATTTAAAAAACATTGATGTGTTAGGTTATTTTAGGATAATTGTATGTTATTATAGTCTTATAGGTCTCAGTACACATGCAAATCAATGGTAAAGGTCACAAAATTTGGTGTATCATCTCCCTTTTAGTTTATAGTTTTATTCCTCCCTTTTCCTTGAAAGATAGTAGAGTAGTGATTGGTCCTCAGTGATACATCAAGGGATATAACCATACACATAAGTTCAATCTATTATTTATGTCACCCATAACCTATGATGTTCCCATACTATCACTTAAGTGAGGAGGGTTTCCTCAAGAGGGAAATTTTTGATGATAATAGTTACATTAACCCTTTCCTTGCATATATTTTTTCCATTATAGTGATATACATTTATTTTTTGTGTCATATTTTGGGTTACTCTTTATATGTGTCTAGTGTTACCCACATTTATCTACATGCTCTCTTTCCTTTCAGGCTGTATATTATTATGACTGCATAGGTCTTATTTTACCAAGGTTTTTTCATTTATTTTATCATTAATATATTTATTTCCATGTTTTTATGTTAGGATATCTTTATACATTTCCATTGTTTTTAGTCCTCTTATTTGTAGACTCTATTTTCACCAGTTTTGTGTCTAAAATGCAATTGGATCAATTTCCACAACATGAAATTTTAATAAAAAATTATCAAGTAAATTATTCAAAAAATTAATAATTTAATCAAAAATTTAAATGACACATCTTTGATTAGGTAAATTCATCGTATCTCAAAATTTGACTTGACATCAACATCCCAAATCAAATCAACCCTTTGTAATTATTATTACAGGCAATTAAATGAATAATTGATTAGTAAAAGAACATTGCAAAGTTCACATTCTCCTATGTGTTTAATTAATCACCTAATTAATCACCCTTAGTTTCCTCTAATAAAAAATTCCATGGATTTAGAATTATGTATTTATCTAAAATAAAATTTCAATATTACCTCATCTTGGTGACACCATAAGGAAAGTCAATGGGAAAGGAGAGGAGTGGAAACAAGATCTTACACTATCTCACACTATCTTACACCTTATTACACACTCCTCCCTCTTACACCCTCTTACGCACTCCAAAATGGGTCATGACTATGATTTTTTTCCAAATATCTTCCACACTCCAAATTTCCTTAAATGGATCCTATTACATTTCTAACCTCCAACATTTATGAGGGTAAAGACTTATTTATAGCAATCCATTTTAAGATCAAGATTGATGATCTTCATTGATTTAACTATTATATAAGTTGAAGGTCCCCCCTCATTTATAGATAAGATTCATGGAATTAAACTTACTCTACCAAAATACATAAGGAACTTCACCATTCTCATTCCAATTCTCAAGACAAACCAAGTGTATACAAGGGGAGATGCTAACTGCATGTATATTTGACATTTCCAATGACATTTAGTTCTACAAGATAAGCACATACCTCTTCACACTAACATGCAGAGAAAATATTTCAAGTAAGGTATACATGTTTGTGTTTTGTATTCTATTTGATTCATCATATGCTTAGTCTTGCTCAGTCACAAGGATTAGGCTTAAGCTATTAGTCTCATGATTTTTTTTGATGTGTATTCACTAATAATAATCTAACCCTCTTTGAATTCTTAATATACATAATGACATGCTCGATAGGACTTGACACAACCCACAAATTATTCTAAAACTTTCTTGCTCTTCTAATTATTAGAATTGACCTAAATGCTAAGTTTAATCACCTAAAAGTCATATTTGAGTGCTAATTGAAAATACACATCCCTAACTTAGCCCTAGACATATCCTAAAGCCTATTATCACACTTATTCAAATTTTGTGTGGGATGCAAGTGTCCCTAGTTAGCCCTAAACTAATCCTAGACCTTCATTTCCTATTCTTTGCACTTCATGCCTAGTGTTAT
Organism: Torreya grandis; assembly: GCA_037957365.1. Lineage (NCBI taxonomy): Eukaryota > Viridiplantae > Streptophyta > Pinopsida > Cupressales > Taxaceae > Torreya > Torreya grandis. The sequence goes on along the minus strand of JARHVA010000461.1, from coordinate 5,288,807 downwards.
ACAACTTCAACACTAGCACCATAATAAGGACACCAGCCCCACATGACACTAGTGTCCCAAAAATATTACTAATGTCCTTTCCCTCTCTTTTTCCCAAGAGGATATATTTTCAAAACTATAACTTCCTAGGCTTAACCTATACCTATCTAATCACCTGCATAAGAATCAAGATAATATAAATACATGAATTTTATCCCTCTAACCATTAGATGGAAATTATATGCAAAATACACATTAAAAATATAAACAAATTGTGCATAATTAAAGTTATCAATCCCTATTATTCCCTACTTCTGCATACTACCATCTATCATAGTTATAAACTTAGATTACCTGGATTTCTAGTCTCAAGAACATTCAAGGAACTCAAGGCCACCATCACTCTAGCTTCACTTACACTTTCACCAGATCTTAGGTGGGGATAAATATAGAGGGATTGATCCCTCAGAGTATTGGTATGTAGGTAAATCTCATCACAATGGGGTGTTGAGGATGTCCATCTTACCCTACTAACAAACACACTTTCAAATAATATAAATTATATGCCTTAGTTACATAGAGGATTAGGTTTTTCTCATAAAATAAGTCATAACAAAAAATATAGGGTTTCAAGACTCATGCACATAAGAATAAACCTTAGATATCTAGACATAGGTACACCTACAAGCTTGAGATAGTCTTGCACAGAGGACACTACCACCAATATCAAGACACTACTAACACATTTCAAATAATGGTGTTACTATTGTATTATGGTGCTACTATATAGGAGGGGTTATGATACTAAGATCTAGTTTGTGAAACTCAAGATAACATTCATCTTATTTTTTATCACGTAGGTCATCCATCTAAATTATTTTCTAGCTAAGTTATTACTTGCATTATTTATTAATATATTTATAAAATTCAAAGATAGTCAATTTTGTAACAAATCATGGTAGATTTAGTCTACTCATTTCTTTAACAAACATATGGTTTACACTTGTTAAGTCTTAAAAGGTTAAAACATTTGGTGAAATTGACTTACTTCAAACATTGCTCAAACCCTAACCCTAGATGATCCTGTGGTTTGTATCCTTCCTTTTCATATTTTCATTAGTTTATTTAAGTTTTTTAGATTTCATATATTCTATTTTAGCAGCCCTATTTCAATTTTTTTACCATATTATATCTAAAAAATCTATATTTCTTATTTTAAGAAGAAGATATAGGCTAGGTGTTAATCCCATTGAGCATATTCATATTCCTTTTATTTAATCTTATACCATGGACAAGGGACCATTTGTAACTCCTGTTATTGATCCTTCACACCCAAATTATGTGGATTTAAATGATAATGCATTAGAAGATCAATATGATATGCAAGTTGGAAGTTAGGACACTCTCCCTCCACTTAACAATGAAAACCTAATTATCAATAAGTATGAGATCCAAAAAAAATTTAGAGATAAAATTTAGGAAGATCACCCTGATCATGCACAAATTTTATAGGCCATAATGGAAATAAATAATAAATAAAATAATGGTCACTCTTTAATTCCCCCAACTAATAACATTATTACACATATATTGGGACTAACTCAGCTAGTACAACAACCAATTGTAACTCAATAAATATCATTGAAAACTAAAACTATTATGGCCAACTCAGCTAGTGGCTCCACTTAAAATGTACAATCCCTTATGCACAAAGTTCATAATATGTAGGATAAGGTGTTACATCTTGAAAATGGAACCACTAGGCCATCACATGCCTTGGATTCTAATATTATTTTACAAACACCTTGGGTACATCACATAGCAATAACTCCCTTGCCATCCATATTCATGGCACTCAAGCTTACATTGTATGATGTTAAGGGTGACATAGAGAATTATCTCTAATATTTTCATGCAACATGTTTGGACTACATGTCTAAAGATTATCTCCTCACTAAGTTATCTCCATGTAATTTAAATTAATATGCCTTACATTTTTTTTATGATCTGCCAAATTAGTCTATTACCACATTCAATCCTTTGGTAAATATGTTTTTATCACACTTCTCCATTAACATCAGTGCTAAGATCTCATATGTTCAAGTTTCACAATTAAAACAAATATCCAATGAGCCTATTATAGAATATGTCTTATGATATAAGACTATATTGGACAAATTAACTAGCCATATGATAGATAAAAAACTTCAAGACATTCAAATAGAGTTTGTATACACATAATATTTTTAAACTTTATCAATTATTGATGCTTTCTCTCTTGAAGGACCCTGTCAAGTCTCAATATCTTTGAGTATAAGCCTTAAATTGTGAACCAGGAAAGGGATGGGAAGACCATTGGTGTTTCACAAGATTGTTGTCCCCTATACCACCACTTTTTATCAATCTAACCTCTTCCTAGACACTTACCTAAGCCTTATATCCTCTATTTCAAACTCCTCCAAGCATTTTCTTCCTTGTTAGCCCCTTACTAAGCCTAAAACCCTTTTTGATAGTTTACATTACACTATTAGCCCAATGGACCCTATACTCAAATTGGTAAAACATATTAAGGGTTTAAGTTATCCCTTGGTTGAACTACACCAAGATCTATTTTGTTTTTATCAATAACCATATAGAGTTAATTGGGCTGATCCTATCAACTAAAGTTTCAAAAATGTTTAGGGTTAGATTCAGTTATATATACACATTCATTTTACCTTTTTTTCATAGACAACAAGAGTTAATTATTTATTTGGGATAATTTACAATCTATTCTTCTATCACTCTACTTGAGGAATTATAGCTTAAGGATTACACTTGGAGAAAAATATTGTCTTGTGGAAAAGTATTGGATGCTTTGGTGTTTCTTAGTGATCCTTACAAACCACAACAACCTCTTGCAAAGTACCTTTGATTGAGGGATATATTGAGTCTCGATGGGTTCATCTTCAAGGTAGTATCTATAACTGTACTCCTCTATTTTTTTTAGATTAAGGTAAAAACAGGTTTTGAAGGGACCCTGAAACCCTACACAAGGTGAAAGAAAAACCTTAAAGCATAACCAGGTTAATAAAAGAACCTGATTACAAAATAGTACCCAAACCAAGTTTTACAGGGACTTGTAACCAACAAATATGACCATGAAAAATAGCTGTCAAAACACTGATCTGAAGGTTAACCAACTGGAACAGCAAGCTGAACAACCTTCTAGACCAATAACTAGCAAACCAAAAAAAGCGACCAGTTTACAGCCCCCGATAAACCAATCAGCAAAAGGGAACTTTGGATGAATCTTTTAAATTAAGATTTTTCTTTTTGCATGACCGAAGATTCATATCTAGAGGAGGGACCAAAGGCTTAGACTTCTTTCTCCTAACTGCTGTCCATCCATCCTCTACCTTAGCTGCCTCAGCAACCCATGCCTCAGGAGACAATGATCTTTGGACTCTAGTGGGCATAAACTCCTTGTGAGAGTCAAACACTGTCTGGCTCTTAGAAATATCCTCCAAAATAGGGGAAGAGACTACCATCTCCTCCTCTGGCTCAGCTGTATCACTAACCACAGCCTCCGCAGGGGCTTCATTAGAATGATTCTCCAAAGATTCCTCTTCATCTTCCGATTCAGATTGTGAACTATCCTCTTTCTCAGTCTCAGATTCTATTGTTGCTTCCAGAGGTTGTTTGTCCATACTATGTTCAGAGAAATCCTTAGGCCACCAAGAAGGTGAATGTCTGGGATTGGTTTTCCCAGCAACACAATGAGCAGCAATATGTCCTGTCTGGTGACACTTCCTGCATCAAAAAGGGATTCCCTCATAATCCAAGATTTGTGTCCAGGTACCCCTTGGGGAATCAATGCATATCGCCTCAGGAAGGCCCTTTGAAACATCCAGGTTAGCCAGAAATTGTGCACAAGTTGAATGGTGACTTTTCGTGCTATCTTCTTCATATAAGAAATCCCCTATAGTGTTTCCAATGGTTTTAAAAACTGCCTCTTACCACAAGTGTATTGGAAGATAAGGGATCCGCACCCATATAGGGAGCTTATTAAAGGATTCTGATAGAGGATTAAAATCCTTATGCTAAGGTTTGGCCATAAGAGGAAATCTGCCCTACCAAGAAAAATTATTGTGACACAATATAGACTGTCTATCTTCAGGGCTTTGAAATATTACTATAAAAAAACCTCTGGCGCAACGCTGGATTTGACCGTCTTTAATATGCAACCAGTTCTTGGCAATCCACTTCTGTAGATCTATAAAAGAGAGCCAGAAACCATGGAAATGAAAAATAGCATCACAAGAGGAAAACCATTTTTTTGACTGGAAGATATTTTCTGCTAATTCAGGGTCTAGAGTTACCCTTATAGGTTTTAAAGCACTTACATGCAAAACATGGGTTGGTCCAACTATTGCATGAGGCAGAGCATCATGTATATCCACTTCAAAGGCCACCACATCTGCATAGGTTCTCCCCCTAGGTCCATTCCCTGAACCAGGAACATAGGCCAGACGCAGGGCTGTAGTGTCTTCAATCCCTTTACTAGCAGAAAAAACCTCAACAGTTTCCACAGCCACACTGACCGTTGGGTTCACAGCAGCCAATTTCAAAATTTTAGGGCTCGCGTGCACAGGAGCCATCTGTAACAACAACTTTTACTCTATTTTATTAGATATAAGTAGCATAAGTTATATATTTTAAATATTTTATTCTCTCCATGCATTAGGGTTTTACCTATACATAGCTTAATTAGGATTCTCTTATGCATGTTTACTAACCCCCATTTTATGCCACAAGCTTTGGTGAGAACTAGATTATACTTTACTTCTCATTTAATTTTTGAATATGAAAACATAGGACCTTGTTAGGCTTATCACATAATGTTGTTTGACTAGACGCTTTGGAACCCTATCTAGTGATGTTATTATGGTAAGAGATCCCTTGGTTAGGTCTAGAATATGCATCTTGGTCATGACCCCAAATATCTGATGTATCAAAAATCAGAATTAGAAGTAGGATTTATATTCCTCATCTAGGATTGATTAATAAATCAATTGTATTTCCATTTGTATACATTCTGGTGAACCTAAAATAAATCAAAACCTTGTAGGTTTTTTTTTCACTCTTTCATTTAATCATCATATTATATTTTTCTATTTTTTTGTAAGGTATTGAACTTGTCAGTATAGTTCTAACATTTTGTGTGTATTTTTAACACATAGTCACTCCAAAATTAATTTTTTCTATTTTTTCAAGTCTTTGCCAAATACAAGTTACTAGATCAATCAGTTTAACATAATATTCTTTTTCAGCCTTAGATTTGTGTACATAGTCAAACTAGTCGACTCTATTCATAATTATCTCCTTTTAGTAAATAGGTCTACAAACATAGTTGAGTAATTCAAATCTATTTTCAAATTCTCTTTCATCATAAAGGGTTTTTCAAGATTCATCAAGCTAGTCATCCCTATGATCAAATTTTTGAATCAATATTTGAACATCACAACATAAAAATTTTAATCTAAACATCTTCAATCCCATCAAGGTTATTTTCTCTCTCTCTCTCTATCATTTAAGTTTTATTATTTCAATATTTTATTTCACAAGTTTTTAGTCTACAAATTTATAACCTTACAGCCAACTAGGTTAACTTATTTGACATAATTCTATAACCTTCCTTCTTTCTTAAAGACATTGTCAACATGCTTTAATGTGTTATTCAAGATCTTGATTCTAGAGAATAGTAGTGACCTAATTGACTTTGTTTTGTACTATTTGCATACAATGTCACATAAATTAACTCTATAATATTCTCAATCAAGGAATTAACCTCTATTTTTTATCAATTAATTCACCTTTCTTTTTTGATTGATTGCATGCTTAGAGTAACAAACATAGATTAAATAGGTGGTTTTTCAAACTAATATTTTAGTCACACTATTTTTTTTATCTTTTGCACACACTTCCAAAAAACCTTTCCTTTAAAAATCATTAAATATTTATCTTCCCAAAGTCTACCTACTTGGATTTCATCACCAAGGAAGAAGCCAACTAGGTTTTTTAGCCAAGTATAAATATGTGGTTGATGGTATTTATTGGAAAAGAAACCAACACCCTTATTACTATGGGATTGTGAAGTAAGAGGGTGGTCCCAATACCAAACTATTACCATAACCATTACAAATTATTTCAACCTAAACATCATAATACTAGCCTTAGATTACTTTCTAGTTCCTTATTTCAGCTAACTTCCTTATCACATTAAAATTAAACTTCATTATAACTTAATAACTCTTAGGATGATAAATTAGTTAGCATCTACTTTCAAGTTTCTATTTTACCTTTGATAATTTTATGTTTTATTGTAAAACTTGCATTATCTAGCATTGGTGCAAGGTTTGTGATGTGTGTTCCAATTAGATCATTTACATTGATCCAATTGCTTGTGTGCTTAATTTCATTTTACGTCAAAATTGTCTTGTAAAAATTTTATCTATTTTAAAACACTATCATTTCTATTGATACAATCTCTTCTTATCTTACTGTGTCTCCTTATCTTCTTGTTCAACCCTTCTCTAAGTAGTATCTAGTTGTCATGTCTGATTATGTCTTATTATTTTCTTGGCATGTTCCCTATTTAATAGTAAATTATCAACCCATATGAATTTGTATTCTCTTTAGTATATTTCAATTTCATCCCTTACATCACATAATCAACCATCTCTATTGTATCCTCTTATTTTCTTATTTTGTGAATTTTCTTCACATACTTGGTCAACCCAATTATCTTTGTACCTATTGGTCAACATTACTCTCTATTTGGATGACTCAATCCCTATTTTTTACTCTTGTTTCCTAATCTCATATCCTTTAATAAAACAACATGAAATCCCCTATTAGAATCTTTTTGGACAACCTAAATCCATTTAGACATTATATAGGGTGCTCTTTTATTCCTTTCTTTACTTCCCAAGAGGATCATCAGTCTTGGATTACCTCTTCTGTTACCTCATATTTAGATTGAAACATCATTAAAATCACTCCACAAGATGATATTGGTGGATCAAATCCTTTTCATACCTATCAAGATAATTCCCATCTTCAAATATCTTACCATATTATGGGGGAAATTGACACAAGTCTATCTAATAACCCCATAGGAAATCTACAACCTATCAACCCTCCCCTTAATATCAATTCAGGTAATCCTTCTCTAAACACCAACTTAAAAATTTATATCACTCAAATTATTTGCATAGATAGTGCAAAAAATGAACATAATGCAAACATTTAACACCTACTAAATGATGCAACTACAACATCATTTTATCAACATGGCTAATCAACCTCTTGTTCTTCTCTATCAAAACAATCAAAATTTCATTCCTCTGCCTCTTAGCTATGCCATAGGGAATGTCATCCCCTAACCTATGATGCATAATAAGATTATTCAACACATCCAAAATGAGCCTTTATCCCCTTTCATTATTTTTATTGATATTGGTAATATATCTCCAACTACTAAATATGATGGGACTAAAGATCCTACATATTTTCTTAAGGTATTTGACAATCTTTATAAGGAGTGGATCCAAACTAATATTTTTTATACAACTAAACATTTAGTTAAAATTATACATTGATGATGTATTATAATGGTAAAACCAACTTTCCCAACATTCTATATTGTAACTAGAGGATTTAGTTAATCTTATAATTAAATAATTTCAACACAATGATCTTCCCAAGAATTCCCTTAGACTTTTCATCAATTCTAAGTAATATCCCACCAAATAAGCTCATGATTTTATCCAATGATGGAAATATTTAGCTCACAAAGATGATCAAAACATGATTTATGACAATTTGTTTATACTTTTTCTAAAAAAATTAAATCCTTTACTTCAATAAAAGGTTTAAAATTTTACTCCTCTAACATTAAATGAAGCTCTTGACCAAAATAAGCATCAAGAATTATTAATGAAATAGTTTGAACCTAATATTGAAATCATTAAAGGATATTTTCAACATTAAAATAATGCAATAATCATAAATCCTCCTCAACCCAAACTAGGAGTAGCCAAAGTTGACAATCCCCAACCTTATCACATACCATTAATGGTGAAACAAAGGAAACAATTTTTAACACCTTCTAAACCATTTACTTACTCTAATAATCCCACAAAATGGTATGACCCTAATCAATTTTTTTGGTTCCATGCTGATATAGGTCATTCCCATGAAACATGTAGAGGTATTATGAATTTTTTTGTCTCTTATATGCTTGGTGATTCATTCAATTACGAATCCATGATTCAAGTCCATCATCAAGATTACATTAACACTTCTCAAAATAAACAAGCTTCTAAAACTTCTTATAATAAACCAAAATATTTTTCTACATCTAATGCTCAAAAATAAAACAAGGATATTTGTGAAATTTATGTTGATTATGACCAATATTACACCAATTCCAAATATGTCAACGTGGCTAAGGTCAATTATCTACGTAAACTAGTCGACAAAGATCTTATCACCAAACCTAAGAAACCATATTTGGAAGATAAAATTATCAAAGATACTACCACTACTCACTTAGTTTTAGAAACCAATGAGTAAAAATATCCTACTTCAAAACCTATAACCAATTCTCTTCCTCCTAAACCTATTTACCCTTTAAGCCTCATAATGTTTCTTCTTACAAAACCCACTAGAATTTCATAAAAGAACTCAAATCCATGCCTTGAAAAATTCATCTTATGGAGTTAGTTTATACCTATCCTTATCATCATAATTTCTTCATGCAACAAATCTAATAAATTGAAGAGTAGTATCCTTTAAAAGAGGAACCACAATCTCATGAGCCTCAACCAACCAAAGTGCATAACATTGAATACATTTGTCCTTCAAAAACCTCCATTGATTTCCTCAAATAAGACATGATCAATGATGAGATCATCTTTTGAGTTTATGATATAACCCTATTCATAAAAATGACCATTAATACCACCCTCATTCATAAAGTATTAGTAGACGAAGAGCCCAGTATTAATGTGACATCTCTCTAACTCAGCTTTAACAAAGATCATATTAAACAAATTTATTTGACATGTCATGGATTTGATTGGTTGTATTTGGATCCCTCTTACTATTAGACCTAAGACTATACAAACTAATATTATGGTCTTCAATTTACCCCTATCTTATAACATACTCCTAATATGCCCATGGAATCATCGAATGAGGGATATCACTTCTTATGGAAGCTAACATATAAAATTCATTCATAGTGGTAAAAGGTATAAACATGAGGTTGATCATAACCCATGGAGTATTCATCTTCCAAATCCCAACATTAGATTCCCACTATTATAAAGATTAATAGTGCCCCTTTACCTAAATTTGTCAACATGAATCCAAATTTAGATGTCACTCTAGATAATTTTTTTGATGATGGGCCCAATGACTTATAAAATAACTGAAACACTACCATGCTACCTCTTTACATCTTAGAGTAGCTAATTCCCTCTTTATTAATGTGTGATCACATCATCCCTCTCATCAATGAGATCATTAATTTCCCTCCTCCATGTAATGCTCATGAAACATTTTACATAGAATATGACTTCACGTGTAATGATTATGGAGTGGCTAAATTATTTCAAGATCTTTTAATCATGGATCCACATAAATTTAGTGATTTAGTCATCTCACCTTCTGAATTTCATCTCTAATCAAAAGCATTTATAATTTCTCCAACTTACGATAATAATCACATCATGGCCCAAGCTCAATCATGATATTTGGATTTTCAACATTATAAAAATGCTCTAGCTCAAATACATGTTTTCAATCATGATGTTCATACCATTTAAATAGATTTTGAGTTAGGAACTAAAGGTCATGTACCTCCTACTAATTTTCCACTTATCAATACCCCTTCGATGGTGGAACAAATATTTCCCCTCACACCTATAGAACTTCCAACATATTTTATACCTCCTACCAAACTAGTTTTTCTCTCCAATCCTCTCCCTATCAATAATTATAATGACAAACCAATTACATTAGATCAACCTTGTTATCTATTTCCACTTACTCCTAAGATCAATCTCAATGAAAAGGCCATAAATGTATGTCAAATACATTTTGAATATGACTACCATGGTAAAAAAAAAATTGATCTTGAAGTAGATGTGGATTATTAATTCCCTCTTCCCACTTTGCCTAATGATGAAGCCATTCTTGAATTGCTCCATGCCCAAGAACCTCAAATTCCTCAGCAACATCATAAAATTGGGAATTTCAAACAAAAATCCCCTCATTTTAACAACTTCATTACTAGAATTGGTCCTAAAACAAATCTCATTTTCTCTTTTCCTAATGTGCCATATCATATCTAAGATGGAAATGTTATGATTATCAAGGAAACTACAAGAATCAAATATGGTACCCCATCATGCCCTAGGTCTATAATAATATCTACAAAACTTACACCAATTGAACATGATAATTTTAGTTTATTATTTGGTAAATATCATGAGAATTTAGCTTGGTCCTATGCGGACATGATTGTCATTGATCCTAGTATCTTGGTGCACAACATCATCACCTATCCTAATGTGAACCCCATGTGATAAAAATAATAAAATTTTCTACCCAAAGTTTCCAATTTATGACAAAGAAATAATTAAAATTATTGATACCAAATTTATTAAACCTATGGAATATTATGAATAGGTCTTAAATATTTCCCTTCTCAAAAAATTCACCATGGTCATTCACATTTATATTGATTTCCATAACCTCAATCTTGCTTAAATCTCAAAGACAAATTTACATTACCTTCCCTATATGCCATTGTCAATTCCATTGTTATCTATGAAATGTTATCCCTTATAGATGGTTTTTGGGGTTATAATAAAATTCACATTTCCCTCAAAGATTATCATAAGATAAATTTCAACACATAATGTGGCACCTATTGTTATTTCAAAATCCACTTCGGCTTATAACATGCTATAACTACCTATTAGTGGGATATGACCCACATTTTCCATGACCTTATCCATAAGATTGTGGAAACCTATGTTGATGATCTCACTACCAAGTCTAAAATCCATAAAACTCATCTTTTTGATCTTTTTATCATCTTCAATTTACTCATAAAATACAAAGTTAGATTAAACACCTATAAATGTGTCTTTTATGTCACACATGGTAAATTTTTAGGGTTCTTAATCTCTCTTTGTAGTATTGATGCCAATCTAGATAAGATCAATGCTATTGTCAACATGACTATTCATCATTCAATTCTATATATTTGTACTTACCTTGGAAAGCTTGGGGTAATAAGATGATTTGTCCCCAAAATGACTTATCACACCTATTCTATTAATTCTATTCTAAAATAAGGCAATGCTCTCAAATGGATCAATCCTTATAAAAAAGTGTTTAATAATATGAAATAATCTTTGCTCCATCTAACCATCCTTCATCCACCCTCTAATAACCATCCTTTAATCTTGTATACTTATTTTTCACCCATATTAGTTGGGGAAATGCTTTCCCAACAAGATGATACAAGAAGAGAGTATTCCATCTATTATATTAGTCAAGGTTTCAATGACTATGAAAAATGTTATAAAAAATTAGAAAGTGATTACTTTTCTATATATTTTGTGGCTAAAAGTCTCTATCATTATATGATTTATAAAACCACTTACATTATCATTCATTTTGATCCACTCTATCACTTATTCTCTAAAGCATTTCTCCCTGGAGACATGATTAACAAGTGGATGGTCCTTCTAATGGAATTTTATCTCCACATTATCATTCAAAAAGATGTCAATGGATAAATCATTATCAACCAAATTACATCAAATCCCATACCTATTATTGATCACCTTCAAGATAATCTCCCTGATGATAACATCCTCTATATTAAAGGTCTTAATTAGACCATATCACTCAAATATTACTTTTATAATTTCACTATTGATCTTTAAGCTAGTAATCAAGAAGATTTATCTATCTTTTCCAATACTACTAAATCTAAAGTAGTCATCAAAGAAATACCAAACATCAACATCAATTTATATGAGGATACTTGGACCTTTCATTTTGATGGTACCAAATGAATTCAAGTAGCTGGGGTAGGTTATATACTCACTAGTCATCTTGGTAAAATTATCTCTTTAGTGTTTCAATTTGCCTTTAATGTTACTAAAAACATGGTAGAATACAAAACATTAATACTAGGCATGTGAGTGACACTTGATTCAAAAATTACATATTTGCACACTTTGGGTGACTCCCAACTCAAATACTAACATGTTAATGGTGATTATCAATTCAAAATAAAAAATATCATTTTTTTGTTAGAGTAGGGGATTTATTTTTCCCATATTTATTTATTATGAACTTTTTCCCCTTATTTTGAGTTTTCCTACTTTCATGGACAAGCTTGCTTAGGTGTACTTGGAGTTACATTTTGCCCAGATGAATAAGTAGTAACTCCCATAAGCAACTATTTTGGGTATGGGAGTTACTCTTCTATTATTAGCTCTTTGACCACCTTTTTTAGGAGGACTTACTCATGCACTCCTATATGTACATCTCTCTTGGTGAGTTATTGTTAAATGAAATATTGGTTTTGCTATTATCTTATTTATACAGTATTTGTCTATTTGTGAGTTCATTTTCTTGTAGCTATTGTGTTGTGTATGTGCTTGACCTATTCTTATTACAAAACTATGCATTTTATTGATCCAGAGATCTTGGCATCCACTCCAATATGGTATCAGAGCTATTTTGGTATTTAATTATCTGGTTATTTTATTATTGTTAGTTTATTTGAAATATTGAGATTTATTATTTGAAAATAAAATATAGTTTTCACAATCCTTTTTTAGGAGTTTTTTCATCTTTAGTGGAGTCATATTTTTTTGCAAAATTGGTTCATTGACAGCCATTACCACAATTTTTTGGTTTCTTTGTGACTGTATGTTTGGTGTGCCTTGGTTCATTTTTATAAAAAAAATTTCATGCCTCCATATAGTCTTATGTCTGGTATCCTCTATTTGATATAGAGTTATGTTCATCCTCAATTGGTTATATGTGTTCAACCATGGTTTTGTATTTCTTGCAAACAACTCATGGCTATAACATTTTCACCTATTGAGACTACTTTCATTATCAAACAGTCAAAACTACTAATACATGAAACCTCTACACCAAAATCAACTAGTTTAGCCTAATGACCTCATTAGAAATAGCCTTCCCCTCTATATGAGTTAGTCAAGAAGCATCACAAAATACTCCTACTATTTTAAAGGCTTGAAAGTGTCTTCCAAAACAAGCTAAGTCTATTCAAGTATTCCCTAATGTTTTTAGCATGTTATTTTTTTAATATATTGATTTAAAATAAGGGAGAATAGGTTATTTTTACTTTAATACATAATTAATGCATAATAATATTGGTCAAGTTTAACATTGTTAGTGAATATTTTTTATTTCTTTTTATAATAAAATATTTTATCGACAATATTTGAAAATAAAGTGTCATTCATTTTTTCACTTTCTCATATTTTAATTACTTTATTGGATGCATTATTTTCTAATTCTGACATCCTCTTTTATTTGTAAAATATCATCTTTTGACTCATTACATAGATTACTCAAGATGCACTATTAGCTAAGTCTGATGTCTTTTGAGCATACATTTGCAACATTTAGGGGGTTCACCATTTCATAGTTCAGGGGGGTATACTATGCCTTTTTGGTCCCTCTTTACATTCTACTTGCACTTTCATTTCTACAATAACTTAAACTTGAACTACTACTACATCTCATTTCAACACTCATGGATTCAAGTTTAATAAACCCACTAACTCCCTTTAACTATAATGAATGGAAAATCAAGATGATAATCATTATAAATAATAAGGGTTTGTATAAGATAACCATGGGTAATGAAACTAAACCTATCATAGATACATATATAGTTAAGTGGTATAACCATAGTGATGAATCATATGGGATATTATGTCTTTCTATAGCACCTGATCTTTTATTTCACTTAGATCTTACCAAATCACCTCATGATATATGGACCATTTTAGGTAAATTATTTGGGGATAAATATGTGATGAGAGGTCACAAGCTTGAGAATGAACTCATTAGCTTATGTCCTTGTAACTTTGACACCCTTCAGGATTTCTTCACTAAGTTCAAGTCCTTGAGATTGCATTTGAAAGAATGTGGTATAAAGAAAGATATGAATAACTTGTTCTTTATATACTCTTTAAACTTGAATATTCAGTCTTTGTTTTTAGTTTTCATGCCACTAAAAATTCTTTAAACATTGATTAGAAAATTCCCTCTTTGGATGATTTCATTACTGACTTAACTAAGGAGTAAGATAAGTTCATCCAAATGGGCACATTGAATTCCAGAAAACCTCAAGCCCTAATTTTTGGGAATGGAAAAGCAAATAATTAAAATAAAGAGAAGAAGAAGAATAAGGATCAAGATAATAATAAATAATCAACCTCTAATAAAACCAACACTGAAGCCTCCTCTTCTAATGGCAAACCTAAGAAAGAGAAGGTTAAATGTGCCTAATGTAAGAAAAATGGGCATGATAAAAGTAAATGCATAAATAATCAAATAGATCACCTAACATATCTCTTAGAGAAGAACAACATGGGTGTTATTGATTCCATCAAGCATAATTTATCTACCCAAGATTCTACTAAGGCAAAGGGAAATGGGAAAGAAAAATAAAAGGGAACGACTTTTGTAGTAGTTTTACTTCAACATCTTTATGGGTCATTGACTCAAGTGATTCTCACCACATGGGCTCTTCACTAGTTGATTTTTCTTATTTAGAGACTTATAACATGTCTTCTATCAATTTGGATGATGACACTTTTGTACCTATTTTAGGGAGAGGGTATATTGAAAAAGGAGGAACACTCAATAATGTTCTAAGTGTCCCTTCCATTTTAACGAATTTCCTATCAATGTATCAAATCACTCATATCATAAAAGGCATGAGGGTTGAGTTTTTACGTATTCAATTATAATTAAGGAGTTGCATAGTGATACTATAGTGGTAATGGGTAGAGAAAATTGACAAGCTAGGTTACACACCTTCTCACATTTTTCACATGATTCTTCTTCGATAGTATTGGTGACTCATTCAAATAGATTTATCAAATTATGGAATGAGTAGTTTGGCCACCTTAAATACCACTACCTTGAACAACTTATAAAAAATGACATGGTCATATGATTGCCTCAAGTCCAATTATGTAAGGGACTTTATGAGGGGTGATCTCTTGGAAATCATCCCAAAGAAAAATTTGAAAAAGGTAAACTTAGAGGGATTCACAAGTATTGGAGTTAGTACACAGTGATGTATCTGGGCCTTTCTTAGTCTATCATTTACAAGGGATAAGTACATTCTCACTTTAATTGATGATTTCTCAAGATATACATGGGTCTACTTTATTAAGTAAAAGTTTGAAGTATTTGAATATTTTCAAGACTTTAAGGCACTTGTTGATATATAATATGAGAATTCCATAAAGTTTATTCAAACTGAAAATGGAGGTGAATATGTTAGAAATATATTTGAATAATTTTACACCATAAAGGGGATTGATTTTCAATAGATAATAACTTTTATTCCTTCATAGAATGGATTTTTAAAACATAGGAATAGGTCCTTAAAAGAGATGGCTAGCTATATGATTCACTCTAAGTCTTTGGTAACTTAGCATTAGGTTGAATCCATTAATTGTACTTGTTATATTCAAAATAGGATTCCTCAAAAATCTTTGAAAGGCACAACACACTTTGAATTTTGGCATGGAAAGAAACCTGATGTTGAGCACCTTAGGGTTTTTGGGTCTCCATCTATGACACATATACTAAAGAAGATACACAAAGCTATGGAACCTTAGTCCAAGCCTTATATACTTGTAGGTTATCTAAATGGTGTTAATGTGTACCACCTTCTAAATCCAACCACACATGAGTTATTCAAAGAGATAAGCGTTCACTTTCATAAGAGTCCCACATACTCAACACTTCACACTTCTTATCTTTCACTAGATTCATTTTGACTTGATTTTTCTTTTGACTCAGATCATCCAGGGTAGGTTCTTATGCTAGGGTCTTCTTCTTCTTCTTCTTCTTCTTCTAGTTCTGATAGTTAGGGTAGTGATGGTGCATATTCTACATCCATCTCTAGTCATGTTTCAAAGGATAAAGATTCAAAACTTGACTCACCCACATTTGAGCACATTTGGGCTAGGAAGACACTTCAGAGTGTAGAAACTTGTGTACAAGATCCAACAGATGATAGATGTACTTGGGTAGATTGTCAGATTGGTCCATATCTTTCTTTGCTTTAGTTTTAGATCCATAGACATTATAAGAGGCTTCAAGCATACCTAAGTGAAATAGTTCTATGAAAAAAAAATATTTTTCTTTGATAAAAAATAACACTTGGGATTTGAATTCACTTCCTAAGGTAAGGAAGATGGTTTGATGTAGGTGGATATATCAGACCAAGTTTTTAATAGATGGGTTGATTGATAAGTATAAGGTGTGATTGGTTACCAAGGGTTTTTCACATGTAGCTAACATTGACTAGTTAGATACATTTTCACCTATTTCAAAGATTAAATCTATCAAAATCACAATATATATAACTGTAATACATGGTTGAGATGTGAACCAAATGGATGTGAAGAGTGCCTTTCTTCATAGAGACCTTGAGGAGGAGATATACATGGTGAAACCATATGGGTTTGTTCAGGATTCATCCTTAGTTTTTAGACTTAGTAAAGACATCTATGGTTTCAAATAGACCCTTGAGGATTGATATGCTAAGATGGATTTCTTCTACCTTGCTTTAGGTGTCACTAGGTGTCATTCAAACCCCAATGTATATTTTTTATGGCAAGATGATTCTTTACTAATATTGGTCCTTTATATTGATGATATTTTGATCATTAAGATTTCTTCATTAGCTATTTTAGTAGTAAAGATAGCTCTACAAGATATATTTAACATGATTGACTTGGTTCTTCTACATTACTTCCTTATCATCAAGATTTTGTAGTCCAATTCATGGATTTCAATAACACAACCCAAATATGCTCTCAATCTTTTGGCTTGGTTTCACATGGTTGATTTTAATCCATCTCTGACTCCCTTTTTATCAAGAGTCAAACTTGAGGTTTACTATTCTACACCTTTGGTTGATACCACTTGGTATCAATAGCTTGTTGGTAGCCTTATTTATCTAACTCATTCTAGGCCCTATATTTCATAAGTAGTGGGATTTGTCTCCATATTCATGTTAAAACCCCATGAATTGCAATGGAAAGCATCTAAGAGGATCTTACACTACATTTAGGTCTCTTATAGATTTAGGATTTAATAAAATTTTTGCATAGAGGTTGACTTGGTTGGTTTTACATATTTAGATTAGGTTGGCAATACTCAAACTCATAAGTTCACTTCAAGTTAAAAATTTTCTTTGGTTTATGGTCCCATCAGTTGGTCTAGCAAAAAGCAAAATTTTATTTCTATGTCATACATATAGGTGGAGTATATGGGAGTTTTTAATGTAGATACCAAGGTTATTTGGATTTAGGAGATTCTATCTAAGTTTGGCATTCCTTTTAGGTAGCCCACCATCATTTATTATGATAACTGGAGCACCATATAGATATGCAAAAATCTAGTTCAACACTAATATACCAAACACATTGAGATTCACATGCATTTTATCTAAGAGCTTATTCATGGTTAGGTCATCTACTTGATATTTTTCCATTATTCAGAGCAAGTTGTAGATATATTTACCTAACCCTTTATTGAGATCAAGTTTATTCATCTATAAAATCTTCTTGGGGTGTAGTCTACATCAAAAATAATATCATCTTTGGTGGTGGGCTTCTAGCCTCTTCACCTCTTCTGTGTCTCTCTTTTGGGTTTTTTTTTCTTATAGGTTCTCTTTTTCTCTACTTCATGAGAGATTGCTTTGTATTAGGTACCCAATCAGGCCTAGTTGCCATGACCCATTTATTTTTTTTACACTACCCACCTAACTTGTGCTTATGAGGGGGTGGTAGACTAGGGGTTATCTTTTTCCCCATATTTATTATGGATTTTTTTCCTTATTTTAAGTTTTCTTACTTTTATGGACATGTTTTCTTAGGTATAATTGGACTTACATTTTGACTAGATGAATAAGAAGTAACTCCCCTGATTGGCTATTTTGGATATAGGAGTTACTCTTCTATTATTTTATTTGTGATCACCTTTCTTGGGAGGAGTTACTCATATAATCCTATATGTACATCTCTATTAGTGAGTTCTTATTAAATAAAATATGGTTTTTTTTATTATCTTGTTTATGCAATATTTTTGTATTTATGATTTTATTTCCTTGTAGTTATTATGTTGTGTACATGCTTGAATTGTGCCTATCACAAACATGTGCATTCATTTGATCCAAAGATATTAGAATCTACTCTGATATGTTTATCATCAAATATACATTACCCTTGCCAAATAATTTTCTTTTTTTTCCCATCAAACCCATCCCTAGAGATCAAAATTATATCTCTAATTCATGTGCTTCTTCAACATCATTATTTCATCTGCACCAAGTTCTTACTGATTCTACCTTTCTTATTTAAATAAGAAATTCCCCATCTTCCATTCAACTACAAGATTTATTTATCTATCATAGTGAGGCTATCACCATTCAATAGAACCCATCATAAAAATACATCGTTCAATTCCTTAAGCATCAAACCTATCCTTCAAACATAGATTCATGTGAAAAGACTCAAATTCAAAAATAATCTTTCAAATATGTCTTTATATATATCATCCTTTATTATCACAACACTAAAATTACCATGATATACTATCTCATGAAATAAGATGTTCCTCTTCTTATTGAAGAAGTACCTTATACAACACACACCTTATCCATAAAACATGCACCTTATCCATGAAATGGAAACAACATTGGTGAGTGAGAAGTAACAATCCAACCTCACTCAATAATGGAAAAAGTAATAAAAATATAAATGTATGTAGTTGTCCAAAAAAAAAAGAGGTACAATAATAGAAAATGGTAAAATAAATCAAGGTAAGTCTAGAAATGTAAATACACGGTGTAAAGAAAATAATTCATAGTTACTCAAGCATATTGTTTTGTTTTAAGGATAGATAAAACTAAAATAAGTTGTGATAGCATGTCTTAATATGTGAAGAAGAGGAAATATAGAAAAAATGGAAAAATAGATTTAGAATCACATTTGCCTATCAAGGGGGGAAATGAAATAGGTGGAGGGGAAAAAGAAGGAAAAATCAAGGTAGATAAACTCTTTATCAAAGTTAAGACACTTAAATTAGATTTTAAAAAATAAGAGGAATTTTGACATTAAGGACTCTGAAGGACTTCTCCTAACCACACAAATATTGGGTCATCAAATTAAGTATGAATATCATTACATGAAGGCTATATACATGAAAAGTAAAAATTGACCTACCTTCCTATGATGTGTTCCCCATTCCTCAAGACCCCTTATAGAGTTATCAATCTACTATAAATATTGGATACTTGCATGAGAAAGTAAGTAGCATTATAGATTACTTTGAATTCTCCTTTCCCAATCTACTAGATTATTTCACCCCAATGGACCTTAACTCTATCATGAGGCCAACTATGGAGTTTGAGCTCTGATTGAAGATAGGATATGTATTATTAATCATGTATTTTGGAGTAGTTTTGAATTTTGGATTTGTATATTGATTTTTGATCATTGCCTTTTGTTTCAAATGATTTTAATTTTAATTTTAATGTCTTTTATATTCCTCCTCTATATGAATTCAAAAAACTAAACATGAGAGTTAAAGATGGCTA
The DNA here is from genome assembly GCA_037957365.1 of Torreya grandis. NCBI lineage: Eukaryota > Viridiplantae > Streptophyta > Pinopsida > Cupressales > Taxaceae > Torreya > Torreya grandis. The sequence continues at coordinate 5,268,862 of JARHVA010000461.1, read as the reverse complement.
TCATTTGAAAACTTTAGACTTGGTTGTTAATAAAAAGAACTTAGAGATCATGATTTCTAAGAGTTTTTAATTCAGGTGAAATAAAAGTGTTATCTTGACTTCAACCTTGGTATATCTAGAGTGGAATTAAAGGAAATGAAATCAAGGAGAGTGAAACATGACACAATTTGAATTACTTAAAATTGAAAAAAATGTTGTAAAAGGTGAAAAATAGATACAATGATAGGTAAGTGTGATTCCTTATCATAAAAATGTAGGGAGACATTCTACTAGAGTTTGTTGTGTAGGTTTTATCTACAAAAGAAGTAAAATCTAAAGCTGAAAATAAGGGATCATAAAATTTTAACCATTGCTAAAACATTCTAGAAAAGGAACATTGAATGAATTAAATATGGTTATTTTATGAGTAAGGTCTATTCCTATCCATGATCTTACACTACAACTCATAAAATATAAACCTAAGAGGGTGGACAAAACATGTGAATAATAAATGCAAAATATGGTATGTATGAAGAAGGATTGGTCATATCCATGGTCTTACAATGTAACTCACAAAATCAAAAATTCAAGGGGTGTAAAAATCATTGGAAATTAATGAAATAGTAATATCAAGAAAAGTCATGATGAATATTGGGTCATATCAACATTTTTACAATGAAACTCATGAGAAAGAGAAACTAAAGGACCAAAAGGAGGGAGTAAGGTTTATGTAAATATAAACTACTCTAGAGGGTGATACCTATGTAAAAATCTAGTAAAAATTGTTAGTAGGATAGCATATGGAAATCATGATAAGAAGGAGAAATATTTAAGCAAATTACTTCTTTAAAAATTGTGCATCAGTGGGCTCTTTGAAAATATTGACTTCATTAGTTTGAAGGTGATAGGTCTTACGATCAAGTATGTCTTTTACTAAATAAGGTCCCCACCATTTTTTTTTTATGTATTTACCCTCTTTATCATGTGTGTTGTTTAATTTAAGGACAAGATCACCAATTTTAAAATTATGGACTTCAATCCTTTTTTTATGGTGTTTAATGGCATAAGCCTTGTATTGGCAATTATGTTATAAAGTAAAAAGATGATGTTTGTCAAGAAGATAAAGAGCATGGACATAATTATTCATTGGGTATGATAACATGAATAGATATAGAGAGAGATGGAAGCTCAACTTATAGTTTGAAGATAAATTTGTAATCATAGACTAGCAAAAATGTTGTTTCCTCAGTGGTAGTGCATATGCTAGTGTGATAGGCCCAAAGAGTGGAATATAAATGAAGATGTCAATCGATGCAAGTTTCATGGATTGTATTTTGGAGGATATTATTAAGAATTTTATTGGTGTCCTTATCTTGGTAGTTGCATTATGGATGGTAGGGTGTGAAAATTTTATGATCCCTTATTTTTCGCTTTAGATTTGACTTCCTTTGTAGATAAAACCTACACAACAAACTCTGGTAGAATGTCTCCCTACATTTTTAACATTTTTATGATAAGGAATCACACTTCCCTATCATTGTATCCATTTTTCACCTTTTACAACATTTTTTCCAATTTTAATTAATTCAAATTGTTTCATGTTTCACTCTCCTTGATTTCATTTCCTTTAATTCCACTCTAGATATACCAAGGTTGAAGTCAAGATAACACTTTTATTTCACTTGAATTAACAAGACTCTTATACATCATGATCTCTAAGTTATTTTTATTAACAAACAAGTCTAAAGTTTTCAAATGATAGCCATATTTAACTCTCATGTTTAGTTTTTTGAATTCATATAGAGGAGGAAAATAAAAGACATTAAAATTAAAATCATTTGAAATAAAAGGAGATGATTGAAAAGCAACATACAATGCCAAAATTTAAAACCAAACCAAAATACATGATTAATAATACATATCCTATCTTCAATCAAATCTCAAACTCTATAGTTGGTCTCATGATAGAGCTGAGGTCCATTGGGGTACAATAATCTAGTAGATTGGGATAGGAGAATTTAAAATAGTATATAATTCTACTTACTTTCTCATTAAAGTACCCAAACTTGATAGATTGACAACTCTATAAGGGGTCTTGAGGAATGGGGAACACATCATAGGAAGGTAGGCCCATTTTTACTTTTCATGTATATAGCCTTCATGGAATGATATTCATACTTAATTTGATGACCCAATATTTGTGTGGTTAGGAGAAGTCATTCAGAGTCCTTAATTTCAAAATTATTCTTATTTTTTAAAACCTAATTTAAGTGTTTTGACTTCGATAAAGAGTTTATCTACCTTGATTTTTCCTTCTTTTTCCCCTCCACCCATTTCATTTCCCCCCTTGATAGTTAAATATGATTCTAAATCTATTTTTCCATTTTTTCTATATTTCCTCTTCTTCACATATTAAGACATGCTAGAAAAACTTGTTTTAGTTTTATCTATCCTTAAAACAAAACAACATGCTTGAGTAACTATGAATTATTTTCTTTATACCATGTATTTACATTTCTAGACTTACCTTGATTTATTTTATCATTTTCCATTGTGGTACCTCTTTTTTTTGAACAACTACATCCATTTATATTTTTATTACTTTTTCCATTATTGAGTGAGGTTGGCTTGTTACTTCTCACTCACCAATGTTGTTTTTCATTTCATGGACTCTTTCTATTAATGATTGAGTATGGATTATTAATACTCACTCATCAATGTTTTTTTACCATTTATTTGTCCATATTTTTGTAATTAAGGATTGATACTAATTTTATAGTGATATTTGATTACCATTTTTACATGTATCCTTGGTTTGACTTGGTGAGTTTTGCCTTTCTTACTTAAGGTTTACTTATTTGAGTTTTATAATCATGTAGTAGCCTTAGATTTTTTGTTACCTGATTTACTCTAAATTTTGACTTGGTCATTTGGTCCTAACCTCACATTTGTGATAAACTTACCAAATATTCAATTATGTCTCATCTACACCACGTTAGTTATCTTGTATTTTCTATATTTGTTTGTTTTTGATCATTAGTTTTGCATCCTTGGTTTTATCCAAAGTAGTCTCTACACCCTCCATAATCAAAACTAAAAATATAAAAGACAACCATCCAACGATAAAGATAAGTCATGGTATGCATAAATTACTTTTATTTTCAATTATTTTATTTTTCAACCATTTATTTTTAGTTATTTTATGTTTTAAAATATTGCAATTTATTCATCTTCAGTGTTGTGTGTTACTATATTCTTTTCTCAGAGCACCATCTCCTATTGTACCTAAGTGACATGTGATGAGCATTGAGTGGGACATATGTATACACATAATATTTTTAAAATTTATCAATTACTAATTTTTTATCTCTTGTAGGAACCCATTGAGTCTCAATATCTCTGAGTTCACACCTTAAAGGGTGCATTGGGAAAGGGGTGGGTAGACCATTGGTGCTTCGTAAGTTTTTTATACCCTATACCACCACTTGATATTAATATAACTTCCTCCTAGATAATTACATAAGCCTTATCTCCTATCTTTCACACTCCTCCAAATATTTACCAACTTCATTATCCCCTTCTTAAGCGTAAAACCCATTTTCATGGTTTACATTACAATATCGATCCTATCAACCCTATACTCAAATTGGTAAAACATATTGTGTGATCATATTTTAGATTATTCAAAAAATTACTATATTTATTAATAAAAACTCAAGAACATAAAAAACATCAAAGGAGGGGATAAAGGAACAATTATACAATTAAAATGATATTTTTACCATCATTTTGTCCCTTAGAACTCCTCTCCAAGATTTCTAAGTTTATTTGAATACAAAATAGTTGGATTGTGGATTGCTTAATGGAGATTTAAAATGGATTCAATAAATTCTTTGACTGGTTTGATAACTTGGAAAGAGTATGGAAATGCTTTGATAATGACTGATAATGTAAGTATAATGGAGGCTTATGGATTTATAAGTAAACTTTGTCATGACCCAAGCATTATTTATAAATGATGGTGGAGGATAATTAAGAGAATTTTAAATTATTTTAGAAGCCTTTGTTATGCCTATTTTTCACACCCCATAAATTTTTTTAAAACTAATACTTTTCTTCCATAGAGATGACTCGGTCATAGAGTATAAAACTATGTCAGGGACTCAACCAATTATTAATCTATTTGGATGCCTATTTTAAATTATGAATTGATGATGATTTATTGATGAATTTATGTTTGTATTTTAAATGGTTTCAAAAATTATAATGGATAAATGAATAAAATACGTATATATATATATATATATATATATATATATATATATATATATATATATATATATATATATGCTTGTGATCGGTCATTTTGCTTCTCAATTGGTTATTCAGATTATGGTATAGCATTTTTAGTTTAGAATAGGATCACTTTGTGTGGTTTCAAAATTGGAAGAATCTATATTTTTTATGATATTTTCAGATATCTATTTTGATCTCAGTAAATGTGGATTATCATAATAATTTCTGGATTATATTTTTAGTTTTGATAACTTGAGCAATATATGATGATTAATTTGGTATATATTGGCAATGTTATATTTGGTTTGAGTTAAATTAGAATGGTATATAAATTGGTTATAATGATTCTTCTTTCAGTTCATTTTCAAATTGTAAATATACAGATGGATCAGTCATAATTATTATAATTTGAAAAAGAACTATATTTTATGATGAAATGCATCATTTTATTTAATGTGAACTTTGTCTTTGAGATTCATATGAGTTCATTAGTTTGATAAATGAACCTCAATTAGGCATAATTTAGTTGTGATATAGTGAACACTTTGAAAGTATTGGTATGATCTGAATTGATTTGAAATTTAGGTAAATTATTTTTTTAGGATAGAAAGGATAAAAAATCTCTAAATGATTTATCCTAAGTTCTTATTTGACTAGGGCTCATAAGTTGAATATTGTCTAGCCTAAGTTCTAAAGCAATATGACTTTATGTTTTATAAGGATATACCCTAGGGTTATTAGTTTTGAAATGATACTAATGAATCTATTGGGTCATGATGATTTCTAATGTATTTAAAAATAGTCTATGGTGTTTTTGTGGGCATAAAGATTTGTTTGAAAGGTTAATTAGATTAACCTAAGTATAATTATTGAAATATATAGTTTTGAAGGGCACATAGTATTTAAGTTAATATGATTTATGTTTCAAGGCTTGTATATGGTGAGTTGGCATTCCATTTGGCAGTCCATTTAATAAGCTCATGACAAGTTGAGTTGGCAAAGCAATTTAATGTAAAACATGATCTTGATGTTTTGAGATCATGCTAAGATATTTGATGGTTCAATAGTTAATATGAGGCATACATGCCTCAAATGATAGATGTTAGTAAAGAGTTTAGTGGGTAGTTTAGAAATTACTAAGTTTGATAGTCTGCTAACTTGGGTGGCAGAATTACTAAGTGGTAACATTGATTTTGATGAGCCAATGAAGATTGACCATGTCACTAGGGTAGTTACGACGAGGGATGGTGATTAAAAATAGATTGGTTTTCTTTTTTTTGGTCATTTTAAAAATATTTCTCATGGAAAGGAAACTCTATTAGTTTGGATTTTGAGTTACAGATAGGGATTTCAAGTGGAAAGATTACAAAGAAAATGTATCTATGTATGCCTTGAGTAAAAGAAAAGTTTGAATAATGGATTTTCTTGTTATGTTGAACAGTTTTTATGGTTGCATGCAAAAAGATAGATTCTAGTTTACATGTGATCGAATGGTTTGTGCATGAAGTTAAATGATCAATTGATGGTTGAATATCTTACTTAGTGCATGAATTTTTGTAGTGAATAGATTTAGTTTTTGGTATATCCTTAGAATGGGATGAGAATAAAATGACCTTATCACTTTGAGCATGAGATTTGAGAATATGAGGTTTTTAAAAAAGTATTCAATCAGTTTTGATTTTTTATGAGTTATATAAATGGATATGGTGCTTTAACATGTCATTTTCAATTTTAGTGACTTCATTGGATTTTTATAGTTGAAAAGGCTTTGTTGGGACTTTAGTTTTTGTGAGAATAAATTATGTATGCCTATTTAATGGATATTTAAAAATATTTTAAAGGTTTTTATTTCATGAATATCAGTTTTAGTTTTAAAATAAATACTGCATGCTATGATTTGGAAATGTAACATGTTGAACCTTAGGAAACTTTGTTGAATATATACTCAGTTTCAACTCTCTATGATTGAAATAAAACCATGCATGTTGTCTAGAATTTTGAAAGGTTATTTGAGATTTTGAGTTTTTGAAAATAATTTTGCATGTTTATCAAATGAGTATTTGAAGGGTTTTCTATTTAAAATAATTTTTGTCTGTATGTTTTTCATTAATCTTTTGAAAATGTTTTGAATGATTGTGGTTGGCTGTGATTTAGAGGGTTATGTTATAAAGTGTCAAAAATATAAGCATGACTATTCTTACTATTTCAAAACCATAGGTTTCATGCAATAGTTTCATTTACATATCTTGGTCTTTAAAGAAAAGCTAGATAAAATAATGATATTTTTGTTGGATTTACACCTCAATTTCAATATCCTAGGTTTTGGTTTGAAGTTAGATGTTTACATAATAGTGATTTAAATAAACCAATTGTTTCTCGATTGAGAATTGATTATAAGGTATATTTTGAACAAATGGGTTTTTGTTCCTAAGTATTATGTAGTAATACATTTTGAAAAATATCAGTCTAGAATCATGTTGCAAAACTGTGTTAGGGTTTTGAAGTTTTTGAGATAGTGTGATATTTGTATCTCAACAAGCTATGTTAAGGTTTATTTTTATTTTTTCAATTGATGTTACAAATTGGATGAATTAATTATTATTCAAGTTCATTTTTCGATTGAAAGGTTCAATTTTTGAAAAATTGTGTGGTTTTGGTTATGGACAATGAGAACAAGTTATGAATATATGTTAAAATATTTTTGAAATAAGATTTCAAGTGTAATAACTTAAAATATTTGTAAAAGTTAAATGTTATTTTTTTAATATATAAATAAGTTTATAGTTTTAATAAAACTATAATTTATATTCAAAAAAATATTTTTTGTTGAAAAGGTTCATATCTCGAAGATTTGATCTCTTATTTGATTCTAGAAAAGTATGTGGATTGAGAAATATATGTCATAAATAAGAATTCATATTCTAGACATGACTGAATTATTCTAGAATTTAAGCAAGTTTGGTGTGATATGTGTGTGTGTGTGTGTGTGTGTGTGTGTGTGTGTGTGTGTGTGTGTGTGTGTGTGTGTGTGTGTGTATATATATATATATATATGTGTGTGTGTGTGTGTGTGTGTGTGTGTGTGTGTGTGTGTGTGTGTGTGTGTATATGTATGTGCATGTGTGTGTGTGTGTGTGTGTGTGTGTTAATTTTCATAGTCAAAATAGATTTAAAAGAGATATGCTAGAATATTGTGAAATAAAATTATGATAATGTAATTTTATTTCAAAATTTTAGATAAGTGATTAAGAGATATGTTATTGAATTCAATAAATTACAATAGAAATGGTTCAATTTATTTCAATCACTTGGCATTATATATATTATTTTGGTTATAAAGTTTGGTTTCATTTTGAATACGTGCATATTTTTTTATATTGAATTTAAGATGTCTGGATGGGATTAGGGTGGGTCAAGTAGGAATAATGATAATGAAGATTGGGGAGATCAAGATTCTAGTAACAATGTTAATTAGTAGAACCCAATTAGAAATTTTCAAAGGGGTGATTTTAGGGCTAGGATATTTGGCTCTAGATTTCATAAAGGTGATAGGATGTCTATCTACTTTGATGCAATAGATCTCTAGTTTTGATATGTTATAAACAATCTACCTTTCAATCCATCCAATCATAGGGGTAATCAAGGATTTCATGGATGTAGATTTAGTGTTAGGACCCCTTCTCACAATAGTTCCTCTCATCATTTGCAAATTAATCTACATCATTTGTTGATCCAGTCCCCTACTAATGAGAGAGTTGAACCTATTAGTAAGGCTCAACCTATTCATGAAGCCACTAAGTTTGATGTTGAAGTTGTCCATGCTAAAAAATTTATTAACCTTACATTTTCTTTATTTTATAATTATCCTTCATCTTCACATAGGGAACCTATTTTAGTATGTAAAAAATTAAGTTTGAAGAAACATGTTTCAACTTGTAGAAAATGAACACTTGAGATTCATCCTACTACTTTAGATAAAAGGTCAGATAGTCAGAATGATATAGATACTCCAATTGAGGTCACAATTCTCAAATAGATTAATTTGAAGGTGGATGATCCAAAAAATCATTCTAGAACAAACATAGTTCACCTTCCAATAATTTAAATTGAGTATAATAAATGTGTCAATAAATAGGGAAAGCCTATAATTGAAGTGTTTTCAGATTTTGATGATTACTAGATGTCAAGGGGATACACTTTTATTTTAAATTGAGCTTTGGTTGAAATAATTCTATATTTTGAGACTTGATACTTTAGCTTTCACCTTTGATATTTTGGTGATGTTGTTTTGGAAAGTATAGCTAACTTTTTGTGATTATATATATATATATATATATATATATATATATATATATATATATATATATATATATATATATATATATATATATATATGCTTAAGTTATTTTTTGGAAATATGCATTGTGGTTAATATAAATATAGATTTTATGAATATTTAATTTATCTATTTTTCTATTGATATATGTATTATATTTTATTATTAATTGATATGGGTCCTCACCTATTAGATAGTACCCAGTCTATATTCAAAAACTTGATCCATTTAGACTTTTAAGCTTTAATTAAACCCTAACTAATAACTATTTATATTAATTAACTTTTACAAAGTCAGTTAATTAAAGTAAACTAATAACTAATTAAGGTTAGTTATAACTTATTTTTCAACTAAGTTTGAAGTATAAAATGATATCAAAGATTTATTTTAAGAGGAAGAAAAACATAGGTATTGAAGACTTATAATTTGTGAAATCAATCATTCATGTCTCTCTTTTCTATGCAACTTCTTTGAGATAACATGACTTTTGCAGATAAACTCAATTGTACTTTCTATAATGGTTTAGTAATTGCTTAGATAATATAGGTATATCCAGTTCTTATTATCATTTATAATAGATTATCTAAAGTTTGTCAAGTTTAACATCTTTTGATGATTGATATTTACAATCAAATGTGCAGAATCTAAGTATTCAACTTAAATAATGATGAAAACTTTTTTGTTTGAGATATTTCTTTGATCTATTTTGATTGTAACAGTTATCTCTCAAGTATTTGTAAAGAAAGATGTTGGCTTCTCAAATAAAATCTATCTTTTTTGTTAAAATGACTCTCTTTTGGGATTCATAGATTCTATTATACTTTATATTGACTTTAATTTTAATATAATTTATTTTTCTAGTTAATCTTTTCCCCTTTCTATTTTATTTAGTTTAATATCTTTTATCATTTAGTTTGTTTTAGTTTAATCTATTTTTTGTTTTTAAATTATTCCTTAGGTTAAGTTATTTTTATTTAATTGTTTTCTCTTTTATAGTGTAGCTTTAACTTAAATTAACTTATTAAACTCAATTAGATTTTAAATTAATAATTTATAGATATTTATTTCAGATTTAGATTATTTTTAGGTTTAGTCTTAGTTTGGATTGTTTACTAGTTAGATTTTAGATTAGTTTAATTTCTTAGTCTTTAGTTATTTTCTTATTTAGTTTACTTAATAGTTTAGACTTAATTATTTAGTATTTTTTTTCTCTTTTCCTTAACTTAATTGTTTTCTATTTACTTTATCTTTATTTCCTTAGTTTTTTGAATATTGTTTGTTGTGTCTCTTTGTGTTAATTTATGCTTGAATATTTATCTTGATTTATCTTAAAGATATTTTACTCTATATTTTTTATTTATTATCTTGAGATTAATTAAAAGATATTTAGTAGAAAAGCAAGATATTATTTTGAAATATATAATATTATTGAATCATATTTTTTTCTTTCAAGATATTGCCTAATTCATAGGTCTTCTCCATTGGATAGGATAAATTACATATTCATATCTAAATTGATTCATTAGTTTTAATTGAATGTTTGAAATTATAATAAAATATGTTATGTTTGATAGATTATTCATTATTTCTCATAATATTTAAAAAAACTCTCACATCTTTAGGATAATAATTAAACCTTTATAACCTTACTATTAGACTGGTATGATTTCAACTTAACCTTCATGATAGGTGAAAGGGTTGATTAGTTGATGATATAATTTTCATCGTCAACAAATTTGGTGACTCCACTGAGAAATTTTGTTCAAAAATATTATTTTTTTAGAGTTGTGTTTTCTTCTTGCTCATAGTGCTTGGAGGACAACAACCTCCTATTATCCAACCTAGAATTAACATTAATGATGATCAATTTGATGTTTCTTTTAATCTAACACATTAAGTAGGGTATAATCATCCTCAAAATCTTTAGCAGGTTATTCAAGTTATAACTGAAGAAGAAGAAATAGTATAATTTGAGATAGATTGGTATTCTAATCTTACATGTGAAACTCAAAAGGACATTTTAAATAGAAATAAAATAATTTAGGAAGACAGAGTTAGAGTTTTAGCTACTAATTCTAGGCCTAGAACTCATTTTCTATCTAATCCTTTCCTTTTGATGATTTAATTTTACCTTTTGAGCCTATTAATATAAATCAGTAGTTAAATTAGTTAAATCAAGTTCAATAAAATTAGCCAATTCAAGTAGAAGAGATTGTTGAATCTTCTAATATAAGATCAAGTAGAAGTGAGGGTGGAAGACTTGATTTATGGAATGCAAGACAATATAGATTAGAATAGTCTCATCGAAGGTGAAGATGAAGTTGAAGCTAAAGAAGAACAATAAATAGTTGTAACACCATAGAATTTTACAAATCCAATAAATGTTAGAATTTGCCTTGGTAAGTTACCTTATCTTAAAGGGTTAAATATACCAAAAGATTTTGGTACCCTTGGAGAATCATGGGAAGATCATTTAGAAGAATTTAGATTAATATGTGTTACTCTTCATATAAAAAGTGAAAATATTTGTTTAAGAGTTTTTTCTCAAACACTTGAAGGAAAATCTTACCAAACATTTATTAGTTTACCTACCAAAGTGATCAACATATGACAAAATATTGAAGAATGGCTAGAATTGTCCTTTGAGAAAGCTAAAGAAGACTTTGACCTAATTAATGATCTTGTGAATTTTTTTCTTAATCCAGGTGAGACCATTTATCATTTCACTATTAGATTCACTAAGTTATGTTAAAAAATCCCTCATGATCTTAGAACTTCTAAAAAAACTATCTAGACTTTATATCAGTAATATTTTACCCCTAAAATATAAAATGGCCTTAGAGGATAGGGATATTATAAAATATGATGAAACTTTATCATTCTATATTGAATATGAAAAGAAACTTAAATGTATTATATTTAAGGATAGATCTTTTACAAGTCTAAATTCAGATAATGTAGAAATTTTAAAAACTATTTAAGGTCTAGGAAATGAGATGGTCATTATTAAAAGAAAGTTAAATTATAAACCTTCTTCATCTAATTAGAATGATACTAAAATTAAAAAATTAGACATTGCTTATTATTTTAATGTATGTGAATTGGATCATGATCTAGATTCATGTGTTGTTATTCATAAGTTTACAAAATTTCAAGGAAAAGATCTTATATCTAAAGATTTAGTATATAATATTAACATGTGTGCTCTTGATGACACATCAAAAAATGAAAATTCTTATATTGTAAATAATAGAAATAAAGATTATAGTTCTTCTCAAAATAATAAAATAGAAAATAATAATTCTTCTTCCAATGATAAAAGAAAAATAGTTTAAAAAATGCAAGTATTTCAGCTAATAATGTTATTCAAAATATTCATTTGTCAATTGGTTATAATAATAGTCAATATCAACATTATAAACCTAAAATTTTTAGACAAACTGATGCTAAAACTTATAATATAATTGATTATTTGTCTACAATCAAAGCTAGATTATCATTATTACAAGTACCTTTTCTTCCAAGATAGCTTGATAAAATCAATAAAGCCGTTAAGAATCCTAAAATTGAAGTAGGCTTATAAAAAGATAGAAGTAATGAACAATCAACTGTTTATACTCAAAGTTATGATCCTCTTACAGATTATATACCTTCTTTTTATGTTATAATTAAAATTTCTAAGAAGGTAATCCATAATTTTATCTTAGATATATGTGCTTCATATAATATAATGTCTATATTCATTCTAGATCAATCAGGCATATCTTATGAAACTGAAAATAAAAAACTTATAAGATTTGATTCTAGACAAACTAAAAGTTATGGTAAGTTTCATGACATAGTCATTAATATTGCTCATGATTAAATAATTAGATGCATGAATAATGTCCAAGTTTTAGATATTCTTAGTAATTACACTATGTTATTAGGAAGGAATTGGTCAAAAAAAATTGGTACTTTTGTTGGAAAATATATTACATGGGTTCCTATTAGTAAGAAAATTACTTTCATTAAAAGAGAAGATTACTCTAGTACATCTATAGAGTCATCCATTTCTTTACCATTTCTTATGTTGAGATAGGTATTAGAACTTAATAATTGTTAAATTTAGATGCACTGGAAGATCAATATGAATAATTATTTGAAAAGAACATTTTGTGGTCACTTTATTTTGATGAAGCTTTTTTTCGACAAGGTAATGGTGTTGGAATTTGTCTAGTTTCTCATGTGGGTAAAATTTTATGTTATGCTTATAAATTATCATTTGAAAACACTAATAATTCTATAGAATTTGAAGCTTTTTATTTAGGTTTATAAAAGGCCATAAAATTTAACATTAAACATTTAGAAGATAGACAAGTTTGAAAAAATTATAAAACTAATCAAACTCATCTACATTATTATATGTAAAAGTTTTGGTCTTTACTTGAAAATTTTGAATAATTTAATATCACTCATATTCTTAGAGAATTTAATATAAGATCTAATACGCTTGTTATTTTTGCATCTAATCCAACTCTAAGTGAAATTGAACCAATAACAAATTTATCTTATGTAAAAAAAAATCATCCTAAAATTCTTGATTTGAATGATAGTTGGCTTTTTTTGTTGTGATGAACATATATATTCTTTAATTAAGGGTAACTATTTTTATCATGATGGTTACGTGTTAAATTGTGGAGATTATTTATAATAAAGTACTAAGAAATTGTCTAATAATCTAGTAAATTTAGAATCTATGTTTACACCTAATGATTAGCCCAAAATATCTAGAATAGAAGAACCTTCCAGGAGAATGATGATTGAAACCATTTCTATCAACCTAAGTACATAAGAGGATTCAAAATATGTTTATTTAAGAATCCAAGTTACTCAAAGTGATAAGTTTAAATTTATTAAGTTATTTAAGGAATTAATTGATGTTTTTGCATAGTCATATAAAGATCTTAAAGGTTATGATACTAATATTATTAAATATAACATACCTATAAACCTTGGTATCAAGCATGTAAGGTAAAAAAATATGAAGAATTATCTCTTTGTTAGAGGATATCATTAACAAAGAGCTAGACAAAATTATTGATGCTGGTGTTATTTTTCCTATAACATATTATGAATGGGTAGTTAATTTACTGTTGGTTAGGAATAAAAATGGTGATATTAGATTATGTGTAGATTTTAGAGATTTGAATAAATTTAGAGTTAAAAATAATTTTCCTTTACTAAGTATAGATCATATTTTATAATAAATTTTAGTATAAAAAATGATGTCATTACTAGATGGATTTTCTAGTTATAATTAGATTTTTATAAATCCTTAATATATACATATGACTACTTTTACTACTCATAGAGGAACACTTGCTTATAACAAAATGACTTTTGGATTAACGAATGTAGGATCTATGTTTTGAAGATCTATTTATGTTGATTTTGATAACTTGATTAGCATTGTCATTCAAGTTTATGTAGATGATCTCATCATTCAATCTAAAACAATAAAGAAGCATTTAGATCATCTTCATGAAGTTTTCACAAGATGTAGGAAGTATGGTATTTATTTGAATCCAAAGAAATCAGTATTTGGTGTTACTGAAGGTAAGTTATTAAGACATTATTTTATAAGATGACATTTCTATAGATCCTCAATGTGTTAAAGCTATTAATAATTACCTCATCCTAAAGATCAATTTAGCTTAAGGTATTTATTTGATAAAATAAAATTTGTTAGGAAATTCATATCATATTTTATTGATAAGTTTAATCCTTTATAATTATTTCTTAAGAAAAATAAAAATTATGCTTAGGATGAAGGTGATGATTTAGCATTTAATAGTATTAAAGATCCCATTACAAATGATCCAGTTCTTTCTAAACTTAATTTTAAAAAAGTATTTATTATTTATATTAATACTTTAGAAAATTTCATTGGAACTGTAATCACTCAAAAATTTGAAAATAATGAAGAAAAATCAATCTATTACATGAGTCAAGTTTTAAATGATGCTAAAACTAAGTACCCCCTTATTGAGAAATTTGTTTTCTCATTAGTTTCCTCTTTGATTAAATTTTTCTATCTATTTATGGGAAAAACATTTTTGTGCAATCTAATGTACTCATTTTGTCTTATTTTTTAAAACAACCAACCATTCAAGGAAGGTTTGCTAAATAGATTTTACGCATTCAAGAGTTTGATCTTGAATTCAAAACTTCTAAAATAATTAAAGGTAACGACTTGAAAAAACATTTGGCTGAAAATAATTCTTTAGATATTAATGTTTTTGTTTTTTTAGTTGATGATAAGTTAAATGCAAAGCCTCATTTAAAGACCATGAAGATTGCTAATTTTTTTTAATTTTTTAAATTTGGTCTTGAGATGAATGAATGGGATTGTATGTTAGCTGAAGATGATTGATACCATAATTTAATATATTATTTTTAAAATCATGTCTATCTTAATAATTTCGATAAAAAATAAAGATGTTCCTTATGATTAAAATCTTTAAATTTTTATTATTATATTTTTCTATTTGATCAAAATAGAGATAGAGTGTTATTGAGATGTTTTACACATGATCAAACACAAAAAGTTATTAGAGGCTATCATGAAGGAAATTATGATGGAAATTATGTTACAAAAACTACTACTTATAATATTTTAAGAGTAAGTTATTATTGGACTACTCTAATTCAGGATGCTTATAAGTTAGTTCGTTCTTATATGCCATGTCAATTATTTGTTGGTAGAGACAAGTTACCTGCAATGCTTTTAAACCCTATTATTCTTAAAAGCCATTTAAAAATGGGTCATTGAATTTATTTCATATATACATCCACATTTATCTATTTTTCATAGGGACATACTAACAACTATGGATTACTTCACTAAGTGGCTTGAGGCCAAAGCACTTAAAAGTTCTATAACAGGTGAAGTGATCTCATTTTTAGAAAATAATATTTTCTCTAGATTTGGAGTTTCTTATGAAATTATTTTAGATAATGCACCTCAGTATATTTTAAATAATTTTCTAATTTTTTTGGAAAAGTATTCAATTATATCTAGTCATTCACCTAAATATCACCCTTAAGGTAATGGTCAAGATGAGTAAATGAATAAAAATATGATTATAATATTGAAGAAGTTAGTTTGTAAAAATAAAAAAAATTGATATCTTAATTTTTTTATAGCTTTATGGGCTGATAGGACTATTGTTAAGGTAGCAACTAGTTATTCACCTTTTATGTTAGTCTATGGATTTGAAACCATCTTACCAATATAACTTCATATTTTTTTTAACTAGAATTGTTTTGCAATATGTTATTGAAGATACAAATTTAATTGAAAAAAGATTTAATGATTTAATAGATCTTGATAAATCTAAAGCAAAAACATTGTAGAAATTAGAAAAAGATAAACAAAAATTAAAAAAAAGATTGATAAGAAAGTTTCTAACAAAAAATTTAAAGTTGATGATTTAGTTTTATATTAGGACAAGGCTCACAAGATCCTGGTAAACATCACAAATTTGATTCATTATGTCTTCATCCTTATAGAATTGATACTATAATTAGAAAAAATGATTTTAATTTAAAATATTTTTAAGGAAATTGGTTATGTTACTTAGATAATGACCATCATTTAAAATTATTTCATGATTAGCTACTTTCAGATTTATTTCTTTCTTTCAGGTTTTCTTGTTTTCCTTTTTGGTTTTGTGTTTCTTTTCACTTTTGTCTTTGTTTCTATTTTAGTTTTTTATTTGAATTTTTGATGTGTCTAATTTAAATTTGAAAAGGATCAATGAGGGTTAAAAATGAAAGAGTTTCACACTATGAAGGAAAAATGCAAGGATACTGCAAAGTATGTTGTAAGTATCAATTATTTCTAGATATTACTCTTTTCAAATTTAGTTTTCATTATATATGAATAATATATGTTGAGATATATCAAGTTGTTAAAATATTACTTAATTTTCAGATTTGATACTTAAGGGATTTGTATTAGATTATGCATCCAACCCAAAATTTCCTATTATATCATTCACTTTCTTCATGTCACACTAGCTAAATAATTCATCCCTCATTGAAATTCATTATTAAAGGGGTTCATATTTAACTGATTGAGAAATGATTTACTAGATAACTCTCTTAAGATTATGTTTTTATCAATAGGTAATTTTTTTTCTACTCAATTGCACAAAACTGACTAGCAAGGTTGCTAGTGTTATGCCTATTTTTTACACCCTCTCAATTTTTCTAAAACTAATATTTTTCTATCATAGAGATGACTCGGTCATAAAGTTTAAAACTATGTCAGGGATTCAATTAATTAGTAATATATTTGAATGTATATTTTCAATTATGAATTGATGATGATTGGTTGATGATTTTATTTATATATTTTAAGTGGTTTTGAAAAGCATAATGGATAAATGAATAAAATGTGTATATATATTTATCACTATGAATGTTTGTGATCAGTTATTTTGTTTATTAGTTGGTTATTTAGATTATGATAAAACATTTTAAATTTGGAATAGGATCACTTTGTGTGGTTTCAAAATTAGAAGCATATATATTTGTTATGATATTTTTAGATATTTATTTTGATCTCAATAAATATGGATTATCATAACAATTTCTAGATTATACTTTCAATTTTGATAACTTGAGTAGTCTAAGATGAATAATTTGGTATACATTAGAAATGCGATATTTGGTTTGATTTAGATCAAAATGGTATTTAAATAAGTTATAATAATTCTTCTCTTAGTTCATTTTTTGAATTACAAATATACAGATGGATCAGTCATACTTGTTACAGTTTAAAAAACACTATATTTTATTATTGAATGTAGTATTTCATTTATTTTGAACTTTTAATTTAAGAATCATATGAGTTCATCAATTTGATAAATGCACCTTAATTAGACAAATTTCAGTTATGATATAGTGAACATTTTGAAATTATTGGTATGATTTGGATTGATTTGAAATTTAGGTAAATTGTTTTTTAGGATATAAAGGATACTAAAGTTCCAAATGATTTATCCTAAGTTTTCATTTGACTAGGGTTCCTAATTAAAATATTGTCTACCCTAAGTTTTAAAGTAATATGAATTTATGTTTTTGAAGGATCCTACCCTAAGGATGTTTATCCTAAGTTTTCAAATAATACTAATGAATCTATCTGGCCATGATGATTTATAATGTTTTTAACAATAGGCTATGGTGTTTTTAAGAGCATAAAGATTTGTTTGAAAGGTTAACTAGATTAACCTAATTCTAAGTCTTGAAATATATAGTTTCTAAGGGCATAGAGTATTAAAGGTAATATGATTTATGTTTCAAGGATTGTATATGGTGAGTTGGCATTCTATTTGGAAGTCCATTTAATAAGCTCATGGAAAGATGAGTTGGTGAAAAAATTGAATGTAAAATATGATCTTGATGTTTCAAAATTGTGTTAAGATATTTGGTGGTTCAAGAGTTAATGTGAAGTATACATGCCTCGAATGATAGATGTTGGTAAAAAGTTTAGTAGGCAATTTAGTAATTGCTAAGTTTGATAGTCTACTAACCTAGGTGAAAAAATTACTAAGTGGTAGCATTGATTTTAATGAGCTAATGAAGATTGAACATGTCACCAGGGTAGTTATGATGAGGGATGGCTATTAAAAATATATTGGTTTTCTTTGTTTTGGTAATTTTTTGAAACTTTATCACAGAAGTAAAACTCTATCAGTTTGAATTTTGAATTGTAGATAGGGATGTAAAGCAAAAAAATGAAAAATAAATCATATCTAGGTATGCTTTGAGTAAAATAAATAAGTTTGAGTAATGGTTTTTCTTGTTGTTTCAAATAGTATTTATGGTTGCATGGAAAAAGATAGATTCTATTCTACATGTAATTAAATGGTTTATGAATGAATTTAAATGATTAGTTGATGGTTGAATATCTTAATTTTTTCATGAAATTTTGAAGTGAATAGATTTATTTTTGGGTATATCCTTAAAATAGGATGAGAAAAAAATTACCTTATCACTTTGAGCATGATATTTGAGAATATGAGACTTTGTTAAAAGTATTCTATCACTTTTAATTATCTATGAGTTATATAAATGGATATAGTACTTTAGCATGTTGTTTTTAGTTTCAATGACTTAATTAGATTTCTATAGTTGGAAAGGTTTTGTTGAAAATTTGGTTTTTGTGAGAATAAATTATGTATGCATATTTCATGAATATTTGAAAAGATTTTAAATGTTTTTGTTTCATGAATATCAGTGTCAATTTTGAAATAAATCCCATGGGCTATGATTTATAAATGTAACATGTTGAACTCTGAGAAACTTTTTTGAATATATACTCATTTTCAGCTCTTTGTGATTGAAATAAAACCATGCATGCCATATAGAATTTTGAAAGGTTCTTTGAGACTTTGAGTTTTTGAAAATAATTTTGCATGTTAATAACATGAGTATTTGAAGGGTTTTCTATTTAAAATATTTCTATATGTATGTTTTTCATTAATATTTTGAAAAAGTTTCAAATAATTATGGTTGGCTATGATTAGGGTTATGTCAAAAAGTTGTCTAACATATAAGCATGATTGGTATTACTATTTTAAAACCATAGGTTTCATGCACTAGTTTCATTTGTGAATCTTGGTCTTTAAATAAAAAACTAGATCAAATAATGAGATTTTTGTTGGATTTACACCTCAGATTTGAAATCTTGGGTTTTATTTTAAAGTTAGATGTTGAAATAATAGTGATTTGAAGAAACTAGTTGTTTCTCAGTTGAAGATTTGATTAGAAGGTATATTTTTAACAATCAGGTTTCTATTTTGATGTATTATGTAGTAATACATTTTGAAAAACATTAGTCTAGAATCGTGTTACAGAACCATGTTAGGGTTTTAAGGTTTTTAGGATAGTGTGATATTTGTATCTCAACAAGTTATTTTAAGGTTGATTTTTAATTTTTTAGTTGATGTTATGACTTGGAGGAAGTAATTATTATTCAAGTTCATTTTATGATTGAAAGGTTCAATTTTTAAAAATCTGTATGGTTTTGGTTATGCACAGTGAGAACAAAAAGTTATGAATATATGCTAAAACATTTTAATATAATATTTCAAGAAAAATAGCTTAAAATATTTGTAAAATTTAAACATTCTTTTGTGAATATATAAAGAATTTTATAGTTGCAAAAAAACTATAATTTGGACTCAGAAAAATAAGTTTTGTTGAAAAGATTCATATCTTGAATATTTGATCTCTTATTTGATTCTATAAAATTATGTGGATTGAGAAATATATGTCATAAATAAGAATTCCTATTCTAGACATGACTAAATTATTCTAGAATTTGAGCATGTTTGGTGCGACAAAGATATATATATATATATATATATATATATATATATATATATATATATATATATATATATATATATATATATATATATATATATATATATATATAGCTCATTTTCATAGTAAAAATAGATTTCAAAGAGATATGGCTGAATATTTTGAAAATAAAATTATGATAATATAATTTTATTTCAAACTTTTAGATAAGTGCTTAAGAGATATTCTGGTGAATTTAATAAATTAAAGTAGAAATGGTTCATTTTGTTTCAATCACTTGATAGTACAGATATTATTTTGCTATAAAATCTAGATTCATTTTAAATATGTACATGATTTTTTAGATTGAATTTAAGATGTCTATATGGGATCAACCTAGGTCAAGTAGGAATAATGATAATCAACATTGGGGAAGTCAAGATTTTAGTAGTAATGTGAATCAACAAATTCTAAATAGAAATTTCCAAAGGGGTGGTTTCAGGGCTAGGAGATTTCACACTAGATTTAGTAGAGGTGCTAAGATGTCTATCCACTTTGATACAATAGATCCTAAGTTTTAGAATGTTATAAACAATCTACATTTCAATCCAACCAATCATAAGGGTAACTGAGGATTTCATGGATGTAGATTTGATGCTAGGACCCCTTCTCATAATAATTCCTCTCATCATTTGCAAATTAATGTGCATCATTTGCTAATCCACTCACCCACTCGTAAGAGAGTTCAACCTGTTAGTGAGGCTCAGCCTATTCATGAATCCAATCAGTTTGATATTGAAGTTTCCCATGATAAGAAATTTGTTAACCTTTCACTACCTTCAATTTATAATAATCCTTCATCTTCCCAAAGGAAACTTATTTTAATATTTAAGAAATTAAGTTTGGAGAAACCTATTTTAGCTTGTAGAAACGTATACTTGAGATTCATCCTACTACTCTAGATAAAAGGTTAGATAGTTAGAATGATATAGATACTCTAGTTGAGGTCATAGTTCTCAAATTGATTAATCTAGAGGTAGATGATCCTACAACTAATTTTGGAACAAACATAGTTTACCTTTTAGAAATTGAAATGGAGTATAATGAATGTGTCAATGAGTAGGGGAAGCTTGTAATTGAGGTGTTTTCATATTTTGATGATTACTGGATGTCAAGGGAATAATTTTTTTTTTGAACTTTGGTTGATAGAATTCTGTAATTTTATACTTGATACTTTAGCTTTCAATTTTCATATTTTGGTAATGATATTTTAAAAAATTTATACACACACACACACATATACATATGCTTAAGTTATTTTTTGGAGATATGCATTATCGTTACTATAAATAGGAATTATATGAATATTTGATTTATCTATTTATCTATTGATATATAAATCCTCTTTTATTATTAATTGATAGGGGTCCCCACCCATTAGATAGTACCTAGTCTATATTTAAAAACTTGATCCATTAAGACATTTAAGTCTTAATTAAATCTTAACTAATATTTGTTTATATTAATTGACATTTACAAAGTCAATTAATTAAAGTAAACAAATAACTAACTAAGGTTAGTTATAACTTATTTTTCAACTAAGTTTGAAGTATAAAAGGAGATCAAGGATTAATTTGAAGAAGATAAACAACACAGGTATTAAAGACTTATACATTTGTGAAGTCAATCATTCATGTCTCTCTTTTCTATGCAACTTCTCTGAGATAACATGACTTTTATAGATAGACCTAATTGTACTTTCTCTTATGGTTGAGTAATTTCTTAGGAAATGTAGTTATATCCAGTTCTTATTATCATTTATAATAGATTATCTAAAAAATTTCATGTTTAACATCTTTTGATGATTGCTATTTACTATTATATGTGAAGAATCCAAGTATTCAACCTGAATAATGATGAAGACTTTGTTGTTTGAGACATTTTATTGATCTATTTTGATTTTAAAAGTTGTCTCTTAAGTATTTGTAAAGAAAGATGTTGGTTTCTCAAATAAAATCTATCTTTTCTGCTAAGACTACTCTCTCTTTTGAGACTTGTAGATTCTATTGTACATTATATTGACTTTAATTTTAATATAGTTTATTTTGTTAGTTAATATTTTTACCTTTCTATTTTATTTAGTTTAATATCTTTTATCATTTAGTTCGTTTTAGTTTAATCTATTTTTTTGTTTTATGTTATTCATTAGGTTGATCTTCTTGTTTATTTCCTTAGGTCAAGTTGTTTTTCTTTAATTATTTTGTCTCTTATAGTGTAGTTTTAACTTAAATTAATGTATTAAACTCAATTAGATTTTAGATTAATAACTTATAGATATTTATTTTAGATTTAGATTATTTTTAGGTTTAGTCTTAGTTTAGATTGTTTTCTAGTTATATTTTAGATTAGTTTAATTACTTAGTCTTTAGTTCTTTTCTTATTTAGCTTAATTAATAGTTTAGACTTAATTGTTTAGTGTTTTTTTTGCTCTTTTCCTTAACTTAGTTATTTTCTATTTACTTTATCTTTGTTTCTTTAGTTTTTTGGCTACTATTTATTGTGTCTCTTTATGTTAATTTCTACTTGAATGATTATTTGATTGAAGATCTATTTATCTTAATTTATCTCAAAGATGTTCTACTCTATATTTATAGTTTATTATCTTGAGATTACTTATAATATATTATAGAAGAAAAGTAAGATATTATTTTTAAATATACAATATTATTGAATCAAATTTCTTTCCTTCAATAGATTTTCTAATTCATAGGTCTTCTCTATCGAATCGGATATATTACATATTCATATCTAAATTAATTCATTATTTGATAAGTGGATTTCTAAAATTATAATGGAATATGTTATGTTTGATAGCTTATGCATTATTTATTAGAACATTTTAAAAACCCCTTGTGCATTTAGGATCATAAATGAACCTTTATAACCTTACTATTAGATTAGTACAATTCTAACTTAACCTTCACTATAGAAAAAATGGTTGATTAGTTGATGATACAATTTTCATTATTAACATCCTCTAATTTAAAGACTTCTATAACTTTTGAGGAGATTCCTTAGTTATAGATATTTCTTGATTAGCTTATGGATAATAGAGATTTAGATGGGATTTAATGAGGTTTATGGACTATAGGGGTGTAGGAGAAGCTAGGGTGGTAGGGTAGTTAGGGGGTAGGTGAATAAAAGGAATTTTAAATTGTCAAGTGGGCTAGTGGTAGAGTAGTAGCTAAGTAGGTTAGTTAGTAAGTTAATTGAATGCTTAATTAGTTTTAAGGGTATGGCAAGGTTCATGGAATGTAGGGAATTTTGTTTAGGAATTATGATATTAGTTAATCGACTAATAATATGAGTTAAATTAGTAGGTTGAATAGGATTATTAGAGTGAAAATTTTTAGGTGCATACATTTTACCCCTCTTTAAAAGGGTATTATGAGTGGAATAAAATGGAGGAAGTAATGGGTTTTCAAATAAAAACCATTTCATGAATGAGAAATTTGTTAGTAGGTATGATGCCCCATCGAGGGAGTATGTGGGGAGAAATGAGTTGGATGGTTACGTGAACAAAAATCCCCATGGGTGGTAAGGGGTTTGGATTCCTTGAGTCTTGATGTAGTTATGATTAAGATGCCCCAAGCATAAGTGCTAGGGGATAAATTAGATGAGCCACATAAGATGAGTTATAGAAAATTTTCTATGTATATAAATGAGGATAATTGATTAAGATGATATGATTATAATTCATAGGATATAGACATTGTTCAATTAAAGAGAGATTAAATAGGCCAAAAGTTGATGATAATTCTCATAGAAAGGACACATTTTAGGGATGATTGAAGCCTATAGAGGTCATTAGATGAGTGATAATAATAAACTTTATGTGAGATGTGTAACTTATAATTATGTAATAAGGTTGAATGACATAACTGGGATGAGATAGGATTGGACGTTAAGATTGGCTAAGCTATTCCTAAGCACAAGATCATGGCCAAGTGATGCCGACATAGTCGTAGGAGACCTTAAGCTAATGTAGTTTTGAATTAGGATTAGGATGGATAATTGGGACATGGAAGGTAATTCCCCAAAAGATGTAAGGATAATAACTATTGATTAAAGGAGATAACAGAGTAAGAAACATGACTTGGTGGTTAAAAGTAGTCGATAAGATAGTCTAATAGGTTTAGCAAGGTCAAATGGGTGATGAAGGGTTAAAGAGGGGTAAAATAGGAAAAGGAGGGGGGTGTAAAAAAGGTCATTTTGACTTCTACCCTTAGTGAGATTAGTTCTCTATGGCTAAAACTAGGGACTGCATCCCACACACATCACATTATAGAGAGAGGGTCAAAGAGTTCCATAGGTCAACTGATGTGGGACCACTAATATGTATTCAATCCTTAGCCTATTAATTTTTGTATTTGTTTCATTTATTTTTGTGTTTTTAGCTTATACATTCCATGGGTATAATACCACAACTAAGGGCAATTCCCTCAGTGGTCATATTATGCTTATGAATTGTGATATCATGTTCTAGAACTATGGTATTGCAATATTGTAACAAGTGACTCATAGTATTACAATACCATAGGTAACTATTAATGATATTGCAATAATGAAAGGAGTGAACCATAATTTTTTATAACCATGAGCTTATAATCATGGTTATGAAAAATTATAAAACTCAAGTCACAATATTTTCATTATCATGGGCAAGGGTTATGTCATGATTAGGGGTATTGTGTTGGGTAGAATAAAGGTTTAAGTGGTAGTTAGATGGGATTATGTTGGTCAGGATAGGGACTTAGGGGGAATGTAGGGATGGTTAGTAGGTAGATATGATGATGTGAATGGATAGGTTAGGGATGTGGGGGGGAATTAGGGGTGGATAGGAGTTAGTTAGTTAGGCTAGGGATTTGAATAGAGTTAGGGAGTGAGTTAGTTAGGATGGGAGTTACCAAGATAGGGGGTTTAGGATAGATGAGTGAATAAGATTAAGTGTGGAATAGGGTAGGATCATTAAAATAAGGTGGGATAGGATGAATAAGAAGGATGAAGATGGTAGGGAAAATTTATGGGGGAATAGATAGGATTGGGTAAAGGTAGTTTAGAGATCAGGGAAAAAATATGAGAGGGAGTTTGGATAATGGGGTGTATGGGTAAGGGAATGAATATATGGTTTTGGTAATGTGTTAAGATGATTATATAGGATAGGGTGGTGATAAATGATGTGATCACAATGTGATAAGATGTGTGATTGGTGTAAGAGGAGTTAAGGGTGATGGCATCCCCAAGTCCTACATGAGATATACTAATTGACACCAAAGGAGTATGGAATACTAGATTTTATTGGTTTATATTATGTCACCATCATACAGGTAGTGCACATTGAAAGAGATTTGATCATAGCCTTGGTGGAGAGATGGTACTTAGAGATGAGTACTTTTTAGTTTGTGATGAATGAGATGACCATCACCATGGAGGATGTGTTTTGAATTTTGTTGATTCTGATAATATGGCAAAGGATATATTGGTGGTCACATACCCTAAGTGTGATACTATAGAGGCTAATGAGGAAGTTATGGATTGGAGTGAAAAATGCATGGGTAGGCATTGATAGGTGTCTAATAGAGGGGAATATTGATAGATTGATGTTGGTGGTGATGTCTCTTGTGACTGACATACTCTTTCTAAAAAAGAGTAGCTAGTGGTTCCACTTAGGTCTATGAGATGTGGTTTTGGACATGGTGTAAGGCTACATAGTGTTTTCCTCGGGTCTAGTAGTATTATCACATTTATACTAGGAGATACACATGGGAGCATTTAGGGAAGCTACGATCCTAGGTCCATCTCTAATTTTGCAAATATGGAGTTGAGACCTTTTAGTGATAGATAATCCCCTGGGTACTCATGTGGTTATATAGCCCCCATAGTATTTGGATAGTATAACATTTGAGAGGTACAAATATAGCATGCTAGGTAGACATTATATAGTTTATGGCCAGAGCACATCACGTGGATGTCATATAGATAGATGTAATTTATATGGGCTAAGGAGGTAAATGTTATATAGTATATGTTGATAAAGTGTTACCTTATAGGATTCAAGGATTATATTATTGAGCATTATAGACTTGATCAAGTGTAGAGGAAGTTTGGGAGACCATAGGATGTGCTAAGGGAGGAGTACTTATTTTCCTAGAGTGATAGTGAGAGGCCGCAATGGGGGATAATAATAGATATGGAAATAACATGTGAAGATTATGAGAGAATTGCCTCGATAGCATGGGATTATCAAACATCAATCCTAAATATAGGTTTTACATCAACATATACTAGCTGGTGGTCATAGAGGTGGCCACTTGGGTTACTAAGACATTGAGCTATACTGAGGAGGGGAGTTGTACATAGACTTATATAGGCATAGGTGTGATTTGGGATAAGGAGAGTGAGGAGAGTACAGGCTCCAATATAGGATCTATAAGATGGATAGGGGGTTTTGATGTGATGGATGTGGATGAATAAGATTAGGGAGGCTTAGATGGGGGATAGAAAATGGTAGTGGAATAGGTTGGGGTCAGTAAGGTACAGGCTTCAAGGAATAGAGGTGGAGATGAGGCAGGGTCATACCATCCACCCTTGATAGAGGATGAGTGATAACTATTGAAGTGGCTTAGGAAAAAGGTGTAGGTCCATGTCTTAAATATTTTAGGGATCACTACATAGAGAGATAGGATTAGGGCTCATCTATAGGAATAGTTAGTATAGAGGGATGGCTAGTTGGCTAGTGCATAGGGATAAATCATAAGATTATAAGGGTAGGTGACTACTTTTTAGGGACATATCAATATTAGAGATGACCAGATTCAAAGTAGAGAGGCCTAAATAGTGGTATTATAGAGTTAGATATAGAGTTAAGATACATAGATCTTGAATTTATAGGTTCAAATTAGATAATTGTAGACTTGGGTGAGGGATTTTACGGGAGAGATATAGGTGGATGAGAGGGACAAGGAGGAGGGGGTTGAAGATATGAAAATAGGTGGGATATATGGGGCTATGATATAGATCATGTGACTAACATAGGAGGCATAATATTATAAATACTTATATGAGGCATTAGTTACAACTGAGTGATGTGCAACCATATTCAAAGCTAATTTTTCATAGTCTATGCATCACCATCCTACGAGACCACCTAGATTAAAGTCAATTTTTTTTTGAGACTTGTATTATATAATGGATATTTATATATTGTAGCACATTGATGCCCATGGGGTCCATATTTTTTATATATCTATTTTATCATGGACTTCATTCAAACATTATGGACTATTATATATGATTTTTGTGATATATGATGTGATGCTATGTGATTATTAGTCATATACAATTTATGTGATGGTTATGTGATTTGATGATTATGTTTATGATGTTATATGAGTGATTTAGTAGATATTGATGTTATATGTTTAGACATTTGATTATATTATGAGGATGTGATAGACATATGATTATTATGTGATTATGTTGTGCTCAATAATTATGGATTGATGTGATGTGATGGTATGTTATCAATGCTATGCTTTAAATTATATGGAAATGTTTACTATTATTGTGATAATAAATGAATCCATGATTTCAATTATATGTCTCAAATTATGGTAAGAAAAATATCCTCCTACATCAAGAAGATGGGTGGGAATGGGATAGTCAGTTGGGATGATTAGGTTGGATAGTGGTTTGATTAGGGGGATGGGATGGGGGAATTTTGAAGCCATTAGAGATGTAGTCAATCCAATTTAATATTACACATGTGTGTAGATGTGTTCCACTTGACATGATAGTGGTTTATGGGTCATGGAAGTCACAGTGCATGGGAGCTCCATTTTGGGTGATGTACCCAATTTATTTAGCTTGGGTAGTCACTTAGACCATCCTTGTTCCTGTTTGATTAAAAAAGAACAAAATATAAAAGGAAAAGATAACAAGATCATTTTACTAATTGTGACAAATAATTACAAGACTTAATGACTTAATAAATAAAAACAAACATTCACACATATAAAAAAGATAAAACAAAACACCTCATAAAATTAAAAATAGACTAAGGTAATGATAATTGATTAATATACATGTGATTTTAATAAATAACCTAAGAAAATGATTATTTGTAATGGACTTAATAAGAAATATGTACATGGGGTGAATTGTGACCAAAATTATTTTTAACCATGACTAAGACAAGGATTTAGTATAATAAAAAATAATCATTTATAGGGTTTAGAATGAACGATCAAGATTTAGTTTCATAGTGCATGATGGATCTTAGAGTAAGACTATTATGTGACCCTTAAATAATGATGAGATTAATGGGGCCTTGTAGATCAGTTTTTAGTAACGAAGAGGGATAGACAAGGATGGATGCAACTTGAAGCTAGTAGGATACATAATATTCAAGGAAGATGTGATTGGGATACATAAGAGGGTGTGAATAAGATGAAATATAGATCAAAAGTTATTGGATATATTCTAATAAGCTCATCAATAGATGTTACCCTTATGTGCCTATCAATGACTTGCCCCCAACTTGAAATACCTATTTCCTAATTCTATGTAACCCTATATATATACACCCATTGTCAAGACTAGGGTCAATTAGAATAGAATGGGATGAAAGAAAGAAGCAGAATGAAAATGGATATGCACCTAAGAGTGGGAACTCATAGATGGAGGTGATTAGAGACTTTCAAGTATAAAAAAGTTTAAAATTCATAATATTCATTATCTCATCAATCTCATCACCTTAAAGTATAGCTAATCTATAGGCTCCTGATCCAAATTTTGCAATAATTATGTAGGGCCCAAGCTAGTTTGCTTTAAATTTTCCCTTTTTATCATGTTTTGCATTGGTATTTATTTAGATCTCCTAAAGGACTAGATCACCAACTTCAAATTCTTATGACTCGATCTCTTCATGAAATTAACCTTTTAGATTATTTTGATATGCCTAAAGGTGATTTAAATAATTTTGAAAATTTTCATCCAAATGCTCCATCTCTTGTAGCTTTTCTTGTCTGAGATTATGGTTAGTAATGATTCCCCACAAAGATATGCATAATGAGGTGAGTTCTATTTTTTACGGTAAATATTGCTTCTATAACATAGACTAAAGAGTATATAGTAGCTCCAATAGGTGTCCAAACA
Source organism: Torreya grandis (assembly GCA_037957365.1). Lineage (NCBI taxonomy): Eukaryota > Viridiplantae > Streptophyta > Pinopsida > Cupressales > Taxaceae > Torreya > Torreya grandis. Next base: position 5,239,677 of record JARHVA010000461.1, on the reverse strand, counting down.
CTATTTATATAAGACCAAAGTGCCAAGGATAATTGTAAATGCCAATTTCTACCTACATCATTGAATACTTTATTTAGAATCTTAAGAAAAGTGTTATTATTGGCATATGTATGTCTATTCCCCTGGGGATATTAGGGTGTGGAAAAGTTCTACTCAATGTGATAGTGTTTGCATAGGTCTTCAACCTCTTAATTTTTAAATGAATTGCCATTATCTGATAGAATTTTGGTTGGAATGTTGAAATGGTAGATTATCTAATTAAGGATGAACTTTAATATCTATAGACCTATGGTATAGATAAGTGGCATAACTTCAACCCATTTTATAAAGTACTCCATAGATGTGATTATAAACATGTGCCCATAATATGATGTTGGATTTATCTTGTTGATTAAATATAATCCTCATATATAAAATGGTTATGGGCTCATTATAGGATACAACTCTTATGTAGGGGCATGAATAAGGTTGTTGTGATTTTGATAGGCTATGCAATTATGTACATATTACCAGGCATCTTGGTCCATTATAGGCCAATAATATCCAATCCTGAGTAACTTCTTAGCTAGGGCCATTCTACTAACATGGCTATCACAGATACCATCATAGACCTCCTTGATCACAAGAGTATCTTCTTCTAAGTTAGACATCTCAATAGGGTCCTATCATATCATCATCTATAGAGCATGATACCAATGACGGCGAAACAAGATGTGCAGTGGATGAAAGCCTTGGATTGGTGATGTATAAGGTTTAGTGGAAGGATGTTTTCTTGGAGACAAGTATATATGTCATGATACCATGGTAGATTAAGATCAAGGATGGCACAAATTTGGAAATGAGCCATGGATTTTTGGGTTGATAATATAAAATTCTCAATTAGAACATTTTCTTCAAAGACATCTTCTAGAAGGTTGATTAAAGATCCAACGGTTTCCATACAATCAACTGCTTTATTATTTCCCCTTGGTACTTGCTCAAATGTGATAGACTAAATTTTTTATTTAATTAATCCACTAACTATTTATAGGGAAGTAATTTCTTGTCCTTTGTTTGAAACTCCTTGTTCACTTGTTTGATAATAAACTATGGTTCACCAAATACTTGAAGGTGTTGGATGTTCCACTAGATGGCTTCTTGGAGGCCAACAATTAAGGCCTCATATTTAGAGATATTATTGGTACATGAGAAAAAAATATGGAAATATTTAGGGATGAGATCACCTTGTGGGGTTACCAAAAATATATACACTCCCAACCCATGTGTGGTGAAGGAACCATCAAAATATAATTTTTAGCTATTGGATTCTATAGTGTTCAAGATGGATTCATTTAGAAAGGTTGTGATAAGGGGCTTGTTATCTACAAGGGGTGCCTCTACAAGTTGATACACAATCACTTGTCCTTTGATTATCTTTTTATTAATGTAATCTATATCAAATTCACTTTAAAACATTATCCAATTGGCCATCCTACCAATGAAAGCTGATTTTGATAGCATGTACTTAAAGGGATCAACTTTGGCTATGAGCTAAACTTGGCTATTATGCATATAATGCCAAAGATTTTAGGGTGAAAATATAATGGAAAAATAAGATTTTTCAATAGGGGTATAAATAATATCATAGTAAATTAATGTTTAGCCTAGAAAATAGATTATTTTTTCTTTCCCTTGATCATTGTGTTGTGCTAGAATGGTGATCTAGGAGGATCGACATTCACTTTGAAATAGAAGTCATCAAATTGTAGATTGATCATTAGCATAATGTTGATCTCATCAAAAAAATTCTAGTGTAATTTGAACTGGTCAATTTTGAGCCCATATGTGCAAGATATCATGCATTGAAGTCTCTAGATCAAACAAGGCAAAAGGTGACACAAGCTGATGTGGCATGCCAAGTGGACCAATCATGTGGCAACATGTGGTAGGCTGATGATAGTAAATTCATGTAAAGTGTTTGCATGCCTACATTATTTTATGGTTGATAAAAGGCTAGCTATGGGGGTCAAAGCTGGTGGAGTCCACTTTTGTCTCAAAAGAGGACCTTGCCACTGATAGATTTATGAAGAATCTAGTTGGATGTCAACAAGTTTTTAATTGGAATTGGTCCACATGGTGGGTGCTCAATCCACCACTTGGCTTTCCACCTCTATATTTCTCCATAGTTAAATTTTATTAATGGTCACCTAGTGATTATATTTTCACTTAATTATTTATCATGCTCAATGATAACTCAAGCCCATAGCTGAGCTGAATACTGAGTTGAGTTATAAGTTGGGGAAGCTGAGAATTGAGTTATAGTCAATGTTTCAAACTATTATAAGTTTGATAAATTTCCAACATCCACCTTGGATTCTGAGAATACATGCCATGGTTTCCAAATTTCAATAGGTCAAGTCACCATGGGACCCAATGTACATGCCAAATTTATCATGATGGACATGTACACCATGAAACTCGAGCATGTCTAAGTTTTCATAGGTATATTTAAAATGGTAAAGACTGAGGAAAACATGGAACCCAATAACCATGACAATCAAGCATGCTACCCACCAGATGCCTTGTCTAAAACACCACCAAGTCACCATTCTAATATTGATGAGAAGGAATAATAAAAGAGGTGATACATGGCCTAAGCCACAAAATACATCATGGTGATAAGGCTATCTAAATCTTTTGTTACATTATCACCCCACGAATGTGGGATTTTGATATGGATAAAAAGTAATTGCAATGCTATGGGATTCAAACCTTTCTCAATATATCAAAAGGATAATAATTTAACCACTATGATTGTGAATTAAAATGATATATAAAGTGTCATGATATTGTATTTGAACATAAGTTCTTATTATAGTAGTTAAGGCATAAGGAATGGTTTGCATGTTTCCTTAGTTTTGAGGTCTGGAAGCATTTTGAGACTTCAAAGTGCACTAGAGATTTGTTCTAGACTTTAATCCACTTCTATCCATATGATAAGTGTCTAAATTCAAGGTTATTTGATGAAATTTTTAATGCCTCAAAGTGAATAATAGATCAGATTATGATAGGCCATAATAGACTAGTTTGTAAAATCCCAAGTTTTGAGGGACTTGGAGAGGTTTTCAGCTCTCAGTGTAAACTATGGAAATGTCTTAGACTCTAAAATGAATTAAATGGTAAGTTGAATATCCTATGATTAATTTTTATATACATTTTATAAGTCCATTTTCAATATTTTTGGTGAAAATCCATAGGACGACAAGAAGATGAAAGGTTCATTTGTGTATGTTGAGGCTTTCTAAAGTTCTATTGCCGAATTGTATGTAGTCTTAGAGTGTTTATCTAAAAAAATTTAGGGTTGGACATGCACTCAATTTTTAGGTAAATGGATCTATTCATACTATAAGCAAACTTAAAGATGTAGGCATTACCAAACTCCAATATCATGTGTTTGTCATGAGTTGATTCTATTTGTGCATTCTTTTTCCAAATTTTGATTAATCATGTTTATTAATCACTATTGAATGGAAATTAGATAAAATATGATAAAATGTAAAATTTAATTTCATTTCCTTGAGTGTTTCTAGGGTATTGAGTAATTTAGTGAAAGAATCCAAGGTAAACTATTTTTGCATAGAAATAAGTGCCAGTTTATGGATTAAATGATCCCTATTGCAAAAGGTGTTAAAGATATGTATAAAGAAAAGGCCTTACCATGATAAGCGGTGATAATACTAAAGGATTGACAAAATATTTCTTAATATTATCAAATGACTATTGACACTCAGAGTTCCAACATAAACGATTACCCTTCTTTAATAGATGGATGAAGGGGTAGAATTTGTTTACTAATTGGGAAATGAACTGAGGAATAGATTGTAGATTTCCTTGAAGGATATTAATCTACTTTAGATTATGGGGAAGAGGTATTTCCACAATTAATTTGAACTTTGTTGGATCAACCTCAATGCTTCTTCTAGACACTATGAACCCTAATAGTTTGCCTAAAGTGATTCCAAATACACCCTTATTTGGGTTCAACATTATCTTATATTTGTGAAGCCAATAAAAGATTTTTCTTAAAACCAAATGATGTTATGATTAGAGTTTTGACTTCCCTAGAATATCTTTTACATAATCTTCAATAAAGTGTTGCATCATGTTTTGGAAGATGAAAATCATTGCACTTTAGTAGGTATCACCTACATTTTTTATACCAAAAAGCATTACTTGATAACAATAGGTTACCCATAGAGTAATGAATGTTTTATTGTGATAATAGTCAAGTGTAATTTTGATTTGGTTATATCCCAAAAATACATCCATGGGCATAACGTCTCATATCCTATAGTAGAATCCACAATCATGTCTATATTTGGTAAGGGAAAGTCATATTTAGGACATGATTTGTTAATATCCTGAAAGTTAGTACAAATCTAGATTCCACCTTATGTTTTGTCTATAGGAACTATTATATATCAAGTAAAAATAATCAATAGGTTGGATACATCTAGCTTCCAAGAATTTTTGTATTTCTTCTTTAACTAATAAATCCACATTAGGGTGCATCTTTCATAGTTTTTTCTTGATTGGTTTTGCATTAGGATGACCAACTAAATGATACACTATTAAGGAGGGGTCAAGTATGGGCATGTTCAAAGACCACCATAAAAATACATCTATAAAATATTTGAGAATATAAATAATAATTTGATGTTCCTTGGGCATAATAATTGCCCCTAATTTGAAAATTTTTGGATTTTATTTTCTTCCAATATTGAATTCAACCACCTCCTTGATGAGGAAGGGTGACTAGTCCTAAATATATTTTTGGGGTGATAGTAGATCCTAGATATTTGAATGAAAATCATCTAGGAGATATATGTCCAATTATGTATATAATTATAATTCATTAGGGGTGAGTGAAAAAACCACTAGATTTTGAGAGGGATCCTCATTTTTATGCTCCTCTTCTTCAATTTGATTGAGGGATGTTTGTTGTTCTCCAAAATAGGTTTAATAATTGATATTAATAGATAAACCCTTATTATGAGCTCTAGAAGGTATAAATTCTCTCACTCTCCCAAATATTCTATAATAGCCTCATCATTGTGAAACATGTCAAAATAAGGCTCATGTTATTGATCCTAGTTTATTAAGGTGGAGGTAATAGAGGGATATATTAATGGTGGAAATAATGATATCATGGAATAAGTTAGTGGTAGTGAGATCTTAATAAAGACTATAAATGGATCCTATTTTGACTTCATCATCATAATAATACTCATCAGGTACTGAAGAAGTATCCAAAATGATATTATTAAGATCAATGTTGAAAGGTTTGTACCCTAGACCAAGATGTTGTGGGTGTTATTGAACCTCTATAGGTTTCAAGCTGCCTTATGCAGTCTCCCTAATCCTTATACCTAATAATTCATATTATATAAATTTAGGGGTATTTCTATTTATTGAATTTAAGGGCCTCATTATCTAGAATAAGCCACAAATTATTGAGCTCATAAAAGTACTCCTTTGATAGTAAACCCACACTAGTAAAGGTCATTGGTTCGAATTGATAAATGATAGGGTTATCCTTCCTCATAGTTGGGGATTGATAGATTCATGAGAAGAGAGGTAAATATCCTACATAAAATGTCCTATATTCATATTCCCCATAACATTTAGATGTGATCTTGAGATGGGTGACACATGGTGATAGATTTGAAGCAGGTACTAGATCATCCAAGTGGACATATTTTGTAGTCATTAGATTAGGATTGAAACCATGGGTGTTAGGTAAATAACATACAGGATGAGATTGATTCATCTGATAGCTAAAAAAATGTTCTATTTCCCTAGGGATTGTGACCTCTATGTCAGAATGAGGGAATTCCAAACACTAATGGAGAGTAGAAGGGTCTGATTGCATTTTTTGGATATACGGATGGCCCAAAAATAAATTATATTGTAGAGTGACATCCATAACATGAATTAAGGTCTAATGGATGATGGGCCCCACAATAATAAGAATATAAATGGTGCCCATAGATGGCCTTTCATTATCATTGTATGCCTTGATTATGATTAAATTAGGCCCTAATTATGTCTTAGAATACCCTAACTTATTTAGAAAATCTAAATTGAAAAAAATCAATGTAGACCCTCTGTCTATGATCACTTGAGGGATTATATGGTTAAAAATGGAAATTTATATGAACAATGGATAATTTTGAAGTGGGCTAATAGGAGGCATGTCGTGGGAAATAAAAGTGATTTGTTGTGAAGGAGACAAGTGACCCACCAATGCTTGAAATTATCTAGTGTAAATTTATTGAAGGACTTTAAGATCATTCAAGACTTGATTAAGGATCTCTCGATACCCTAATGATGTTTTAAGAAGATCCATAAGTGAGATTTGGGTGAGGGTCTTCTCAAACTATTGGATTATTACACATGGCTTATCAGAAGATGTAGAGACTTTCTTAGAGATAATGACCATTTAGGATGTGGATGTGGATGGGTATTTTGGTTCTTCTCTAGGAACTATAATTTTTTTTCACCATGTGCTGACTACATACTCAGTTGTGGCCTAACTAACCTTAAGAATGTTTGATGGTAGGAATGTGGCCTCTTAGGGGCCACATATTTTGGTAGTATTAATTATTGACCAAATTTGGCACTATAGATCAAATTAGGTCCCCTATAGGTAAAAAATTGAGTTTTAAGTGTTTTTATGGGTCTAATATTATTTCATAGGGTGTATTATATGTCTTTTGATCTTATTCCATGTTATATTAGCCTTGATCATTAATAATTTTTAGTCCTTATATCATTTTGAGGTCAAAAAATGGGCATTTAATGATTTGTATGATATTTTATGGAAATTTGAAGGTTTCAATGGATTATGTCATGTTCCATGTGTCATATTATGCCTTAATCAATTAGTCATAACTAAAAGTGTTAAGTTCTTAAGAAAGAGAAGTTTTCTTGGGATAAGAGAAGAGTTTGGCACTTGTATAACCCATGGGGAAGTGTGACACATGGTATAAGATCATGGAATGTCACTTTATATTTATAAATCTCAAATTAATATTTTAAATTCTTTGGAAGTTCTATTTTTGAGCTAAAATCATTCTGCTCCTTCTTCACCCTTCTAGACACATAGAACCAGTCTTTAGGTTTGTACTTGGTATAGTCAGCAAGAGAAATTCTAGGTCAAACACATTTTAGAGGTGACTTTACAATAAAATATATTAATTTAAATAATAATAGTTTAAATAATGGTGTCATGTGCTTTATTAATCATCCTTTTGAAGTTGACTATGTTTTTATGCTTGCTAATTTGTGCACCCTATAGTTTTTACTTTCGTTTGGGCATTTTCATATAATCCAATTGGTCATATTGGTTTCATATGATATTTAAATCCTATCAAAATTATTACAATGCTTGGTTTAGTGTTTAAAGTTGTTTGGATATGTAAATCATCTCATGTTTCAAGAGGGTACACCATTCTATGTTACAGTCAATTTTTCACCATTTTTAAGATCTTCCTATTTTTATCATGGTTTAAAAGGGTTATGATAGTTTCATTATAATTTTTTAAATTTATACTCAATATATTAGCCTTTAAAATCTCATTCTATAAGCAATTATCCATGAAGTTGCATTCATATTCAACTTACCAGTCAAGCAACCATTAATGAATGTGTATAGGTGCCTTGAAGGAAGAAAATCCTATTGAAATGGATGTTTTAAAGTTGGTTAAAATAACATAATAATTATTAGATACCATTTGAGCAATTGGTAAATATTATTGGTCTATTAATGAGGCCTAAACAATTCACAATGTCCATATTATATTCATTTCCTGCATATAACTCAGAATTTGCACCTACAGGTGTCCTCTTAGAAACTAAGCATTTTTAAGATGATCATTTGAGATAGGTAGGGTCCTTTAAAATAAAAAGAGTCTATTTTTAAGATTTGATAAAATTTTAAAACTCGTAAAGGTCATAAAACATTCACCTTATCCATTATTTTAACTTTGTTGCTTGTTTATGAGGATAACCACCTACAGGTGGTGTTGATAAATAACTAGAGTACTCATATGGAGTGTTATAGAATGATGAAAACTTCATTTGGAGTCATAAAATGTTGTGTTTACCATGATAGGTGTATTTGAGGTGCTACTTTGGCAAATTAAAGTGATTATACCTTCAAATCATGAGATGACAGTGTTCAGGGAGTTTATCCTTAAAATGTGAAAATAGAGGTCTAAGGGTGTTTTTTGGAATATCATATAACATGGTTGAAATGAGTTTTAAATCACCTAAACAAGTAAATATTATACCCTATAACATGGAGATGGAATTTTAAAATTTTAAATGGTATAAAATTATTATAAGATAGTTGTTTAGAGACTTAAAAATGCCCTCAAACCACTATTTCTAGGTAGTGTTCACCTTCAGGTTTGAGCTCCAACTAGACCTCTTCACCCAAAAGTTGCAAAACTAGGCATGCCTAATGATAGGTTATATTAAATATATAAAATCATACTAATTATTACTAAAATTTTATTCACATAAGTAAAAATTTAGGTTATGAACCCACAACATCTACCTATAGGTCTCTTTCATCACAAAATTAACACCTACAGGCTAGTTCTAGGTTCACTATGGAGAGTAGGGTAAACACCTTGGTGATGAACCTCAATCCAAGAATATAATGGATGATTGTAGCTGTAAAATGGTATGTAAAACCTCATGGAGAATATTATACATGAAAATTAGGTCTAAATCATGTATTTTAACCTATAGGTACCCCTTCTAATACAAGAAACACAGTCAAAAAGGTGTATACAGTCTTGACCAGTCAATGAATGGGAAAGAGTGCATGGAGGTTTGAAGTGATGTTAAATATTGAAAATAATATATCATGATCATATAAATATCAATAATCCATTAAAAATTAAAATCAAGCTTACATAGATTCCTTAATACCCTATGAGCACCTACAACCACTGTAGATGACTGTGACAAACAATGAACATGAAGACAATGTTCTTGGTGTGAAGATAGAATGAAAATGAGAAAAAACTGATCTAATTAATTTATAAATGGTATTTTTAGTTCTTATTAAGGTTTTTTAACATCATGATAGGGTCAAACTATTGTGAATAATACATTTAAGAGATATAAAAAAGCAAAATGCAGTCAAGAGTTGAAACCCAATTTTGATTGAGCAGGGTGTATTGAGGGGTATATGAGGAATTTAAATGGTGAAAAAAAATTATGAGAACCTATATAATTAATATGTAAGTATTTATAGGTTATTTACATGAGATAAAAAAAAAGAGATAAGATATTTTCAAGTGCAACACATTGTCCATGTGGTAGAAATCTTTCACATACTCTACCTTCAAGGGGTCTGTTTAGGTTTTAGATGAGTTGAGGGGACTATTGACCTGATTAAAAGATATTTTTTTAAAATATAACATTTATTAATTTGATAACCTCATCAAATAATCACAATTATACGAGTAAATAGGGGAATATCCTATGTTTTGTCTTAGACAAAGGGCACTCCTTTTGTGCATGAAACTTGCAGATTTGCAAAAGATGGGCAAGGATATGAACCAGAATCTATTTGAAAATTAAAAGAAGGTATGTTAATATTAATAAAATATAAAAATCATAAGATAAATTTTATATAGGGATGAATTATAATAGGATGACCTAGACCCGCAAACTTGTAGACATGCTTATTGAGCATGGTGAGGCCTAAAGACCAAATGAGAGACCAATGACACTTAAAGATCTATAAGTAGATTCAAATGTAACAATAAATATTTATGGGGGTGTAATATATGTGTATGAGATATTGGTATGTATAATAAGTCATGATAAATCTATTTTGGGTCTTAGGACAACTCAGGCCTATTAAACAAGGTTTAGGCTTAGTGTCTAAATGAGGAGTCATTTACACTTATAAAATTAGATATGAATTATAAATTATTGGATCATGTTTATAAATTCATTATAGGTGTGTTAAATCTATCACTCTATATATTAATCATGAGGATATTCATTTTGAACCTAAAACTACATTAGACCTATGCAAAGTGGAAAATCAAATTCAATGGAGCAACTTTGGAAGATCACATCTCCTTGAAGGATTTACATGGAGTCAAAAGGATTTTTGGGAGGTTATTAGGGGTCCTAAAAATCACATTAGTGGAATTTTTCTGAAAAAACAATGTCCCAAATTTATGACCAAAGCTTAAGAGCTCAAAATAGGCTAAACCCCTTTATAGTGACCTGATTGTAGAAATGAGGTTACAAAGCTGACATAATGGAATATTTTACATATTATTATGATTTAAAATTGTATTTTACTCTCTTAGGATACTCCCCAAGATTTTGGACTATATATAATATTATGGATATGGTACAAAATAAGGTATTTTTGACTATTTTATGTGTTGTGTAGATTGCAAGAGGTTCCAAGAGATGATAATCACATATAATGGAATATTAAGACTTAATATAACTCCAAATGTAAATTTAATTCCTTGGAAAAACTCTTTCCTCAACTAGCTGCTTCATCTCAGCCAGTCAAAATTAGCATAGTGACCAAGCTAGTGAGAAGTGTGAAAACTCTAATTGGAAGTGATTTTGAGGTATGACTAATTATTATAAGGACATGGAGGGGGTTAAAACATGTAATATAATACATACATAGTTTTTCATGAGAAAATTAAGCCAAATTTGAATCCAAGTGTGCAGGGTACATGAAAGAAGAGGTTTTAGACTATAGATCATGATAACTCATTTCTAGATGATCCTAGATGACTAGGACTAAAACCAATTCATCAAGAGGAATGTATGAAATAATTAAATATTATTTAAATCATAAAACCTATCAATAATTTTTTTTTGGATGTTCAAATAGGTCCAAATCATGAAGGTAGTGTTTTGAGCTAGAATGAGAACTTTCATGCCACTTTGCAAGAGTTTCATGACTTGGAGAGCCACTTGTTCCTTCTGACCTTGCATGTTTCATCCCACATCCTCTCCTTATGCAAAATTAATTATTTTTCTTAGCTTTAAAAGTATCCTTATGAATCTTATAATTTTATCTTCTCTTCTCTCTCTCAAGTTTTATAAGAATTAGCCATTTCGACCTTTGTAAACTATGCTCCACCTAAGTATGGTGAAGCCTTGCTCATTTGCATACCATTTGATCAATAAATATAATTATTTTTACCTCTTAATAATTATTGAAAGTATGTTTTACTTAGATGACTAGTCTTGCTTAGTGATAACTATTATTTCCTTAGCATGTTATCTCATTCATTAATCCTATTTGCAGTTGGAAAGCTTCTTCTTATAGTGCATGTGAAGTGTTCTAAGAAGTGTTAAGGATGAGGGAGTTAGTATATTCAATATTGCCATTAAAGGCCTCTTTTCTAGTCCTCATATCCTAAACATTCATCCATAACCTCATAATTTAATATTGATGTGAGAAGATGCATATTGGAGAAGTGTATGTTTGATTAGTGTCTTGGTTTCATGTGTAACATGTAGCTAGTTGGATGTCATCAACTTATTTGGTGTATCACCTTCCATTGGATAGTTTGATTTTAGTTTTTTATTTCCCTAGCGCCCTTCCCCCCCCCCCCCCCAAAAGTTTAGGTGTAGTAATGTTCCAAAGATCTATCCCTATATAGATATTCACCTCATTAATGGATACCCATAATCCTAGAGGTGTTTCAATTATGCCACTTGGATGAGGAAAGCTGATAAATTTCCTCAAAGGGTGTTAACACAAATGATAATAGTTTTTAGCATGTATATTAGTACTCTTAGTCCAAGAGCTTGAAATATTTTTGGTGTTATATTTTAATAATCATCTTTTAGAGGCATCTATCAAAGTATCAATAGTGACTTTGAAGTTACATCAGCTAGTCAAGCAACCCAGGTATTCCTTTTGAATATTTTTTATAGTCATTCCTTGTGTTCTTACTTCCTAATAAAGTTTCATTACTGACTTTGGTGTTGAGTTTTGTTTTACACAAGTTGAGGAGGTGTATGAAGCTTATTGTATCCCTTATTATCCCTTTCATGATCCTTACCAGATCCAACATGAAGTATATTAACCCATTCATGAAGTGTATCAATCTTACAATCAACCTTATCCATATTTTAATCTTAGTTAACCTAGCCACTTCTCAAATCAATCCATTTCCACTTTCAATAAAACTCTTTTGGGATATGAGAATACATGTTAGATCTTGACACACAAAGGGAATATTTTCAATAAGTTCCTAATAATCTTATTCATAAGTTTAGAGATGAATTAGAGTTGTTTAAAAGAGAGTGGGCACCCATTGAGAGAGCTAATTGGTAAAGGCTTACAAGTGAGATGATAGATGTGAGTGACCTAGTTTATTCCTTAGAGGATAAGATAAAAATTCATGAGAGTTAGACTCACCAAACCTATTAGAATTCATATACACTTCCATAATATTTCTATTAGTTCTACATGTTTCCCACTCATGAACCCAATCAAGTTTATCAAAGTCATCCTTTTCCCAATCAATTGGAATAGAGAGTTGAAAATAGAAACCTTATTTTTGAAGCTAATATTGATATTAAGATTAAGTTGGATAGTATAAATATACAATATCTAATGTCATCATAAAAATAAGTGGAATCCAAGCCCTCATTACCCTCTCTAATTACATCCCCACCTCAAGAAGTGACCTCTAGATATGAGATTCCAAGTTGGAGACAAGGTGAAGAATCCAAGACTAAAGAGATCACAAGTTTATTGAACAATGTATCCATTCATAAAATTGCATCAATACCTAAAAAATAGACTCATAATCCTAAAATAATAATTCATAATAACATAGTGGATTTATGGGGAAAGAAAGAGGATAAAAGCCTTGATAAGGAGTGTGAAGTTGAGAAAGAGCTTGATCTTATGCAAGTCCCTCCCACCCTTCTTAAATAAGTTTATTGTTTTAAAATTCAACCCTATTTTACTCCTCATCCTCTTGAATATTCATATTAAATTCAATTAAAAAATTTCCAAGAGAACCTAGCCAATAAAATTTAAGAGTTAGAGTCAAATATGAGATTGCTAAGTCAAGGTGTGATGAAAGGTTTAGACCCAAAAGAAGATTCTATGCCTAAACATAGCCCATCTAACCTATATCAAGAAAGTGTTCAAAAAAATTATATGTGAATGAAGTTATTTTAAAATGGAAGGAAGAAAACCAAGAAATTTTATCTTTAGGTCTACCTCCCCTTCCTCAAGATCTTCCAAAAGAATCACCTACATTTCACTCTCAATTTGATTTTGAGTTCTATGTGCCACCTTAACCAGCTAGTTCATCTTGTCCTCAGCCCATAACCCTTTACCTTGATGGAAATATGGTATGGGAACATAAATAATATAATTTGGTTGATAAAAAATTATAACTCTTGTTTGAATAAATCCTAGCTCCTTGGTAGCCTCATTGGACTAAGTCACATGACTTCAAGATGCCTAGTCTTGGCATCACCAAGAAGGAGAAGGAGATTGAAGATATTGCAGCCCTTGAAAACCAAAGTCCTATTTTATATGTTGAAATGAAATTTGAGATATCTCAAGAGGTCCTAAATTCTAAATAAGAGGTGGTATCTTATGTTGAAACTTATGATTAGGTTGATATAGATGAATGTTTTCCTTTTGACAAGGAGGAAGAAATGATCATTGGTTCTTCCATCACTATGAAAGATATCATAGATGGGTAAGAAAAAGATCCAAACCAGAATTTGAATGAATTGTTTTAAATAATTTTAGTAGGATATATTATTCTTCAAGAAGGCTATGATGTAGTCAAAGATGGAGAAGGTAGCCTTGGCACTTAAGTGAGTATGTAAATAAAAAGCAACCTTTCAAATCTATCCTTTAAAGAGGCATATGAATTTCAAGATTATATGTTTAAATTAATAAATATGGGATATCATAATCTAAATAATTTTTTAGAAACACATCAGCTCTTGAAGAATGGAACAAACTCCTATTGGCCTCAATCTTCTAAGGAACAAAAAACCAATCTTCTTGAAGCCATGCCTACCAAGAATATACTAGTTGATCATGAGATGGAGAGTGAGAAACAATATGAGGTGTGTGAAAAAATTAAAGAGGAATATATATACATTGGATACCTATTTACGGATGATCTACTTGTGAGCAGATCAAGTGAAGTGCCAGGGAATAGGTTTGATCTACAAAACATCCAATTTAATGAGAAACATACTTGGTACTATGATTCATCTCATGAAGAAGAGGATTTAAGAAAATTTCCTTTTGATATTTGAAATGAGGTATGATTAGTTTTTATTTTTTCATAATAGTTTTTTTTTTATTCCCCTAAAGTCTTTGAGCACATGTGTGTGTCTTGTTAATGTGTTTGCTTTGTTTGGTGTGTGTCCTTTGTTTTATGTGGTTGAGGTAGTCAAGTGGTCTTATCTTGATCAAAGCATGGTTTTCAAGTTTTAAAATATCTCCTTGTTTTTTTTATACTTTATATGGATCCCTAAGCCCAATGGACTAATAAGGCTATTGGTCTAGTTAGTATAATAGGCATACTACCCCTATGAGTCACTAATTTGTTGACCAAATTTGACCTTGTAGGTCAAATTACGACCCCTATAGGTAAAAAATTGAGTTTTATGTATTTTTCTGGGTCTAATATTATTTAATAGGGTATATTATATGTATTTTGATGTTATTACATGTTATATTATCCTTGGTCATTAGTTTTTTTAGTCTTTACATCATTTGAGCCATTCTAAGGTAAAAAGGGGGCATTTAATGAGTTGTACAACCTCCTAGGGAAATTTTAAGGTTAAAAAGGATTATTTAATGTGAAATGTGTCTTATTATTCCTTAATAAACTATTCATAACTAAAATTAGTAGGTTCTTTAGAATAAAGAACACTTTTTTTGGGAAAAGAGAAGAGTTTGGCACTTGTACGAAACATGGGGAAGTTTTCCACATGGGATAGGATCATTTAATGTATATTCATCTTCCTTAATCTTAAATACACATTTTAAATGATATGGAAGTGCCATTTTTGAGATAAAACAATTCTGCTCCTTCTTCAACCTCTTAGACACATAGAACTAGTCTTCAAGTTTGTACTTGGTATGACCAGTAGGAGAAATTCCAGGTCAAACACCTTTGGGAGGTGAAATTAAGCTAAGAGATATTAATTTACATAAAAATATTTTGAATAATTATGGATTGTGATTTATGAATCATCCTCATGAAGTTGACTATGTTTTTATTCTTGGTAATCTGTATACCCTATAGGTTTTGCTTTAGTTTGGGCATTTACATACAATCTAGTTGGTTATATTTGTTGTATATTATTTTTATTCCCTCATAAAATTATTCACATTAAATTTTTAGTTTTTCAAGGTGTTTTAATATGTAAACATCTCATGTTCCAAGAGGGTACACCATTTTGTGTTATAGTCAATTTTCACCATTTTCAAGATCTTTAGGTTTTGATCATGGTTCTATAGGGTTGTGATAGTTTCATTATCATGTTTTAAATTTAACCTAAATAATTTCACCTTTCCAATCTAATTATACAATAAATTCTCCATTAAGGTGCAGTCATATGCAACTCACCAGTCAGGCAACCATTAATGAACGTGTATAGGTGCCATGAAAGAAGAAAATCATGTTGAAATAGATGTTTTTAAGTTGGTTCCAAGAAAATAATAATGATGATAAACCATTTGGGTAATTGGTATAAATTATTTTTCTATTCATGAGGCCTAAATAGTGCACATTGTCCATATTCTACTTAGTACCTGCATACAACTCAAAATTTGCACCTATAAGTGTCCTCTTGGAAACCAAGCATTTTGAAGATCATTTAAGTTAGGAAGGTCCGAAAAAAATTTAAAAAAAATTTATTTTAAAGTTTTTAAAATAGTTTAAAACTCATAAATTTCAAAAAACAAGCATCTTGTCCATGCTTGCAACTTTGTTGCTTGTGTATGAGGATAACCACCTACAGGTGGTGTTGACAAAGAACTAGAGTACATATAGAGTGTTATAACATGATGAAACATTATTTGTAAGTCCTAACATGTTGTTTTTAACATGATAGGTGTGTTTGAAGTGTTAAGTTGGAAAATAAAAGTTAATATACCTTCAAAGCATGAGATGATAGTGTTCAAGGAGTTTATCCCTAAATTTTGAAAATAGAGGTCCATGGGTGTTTTGGGAATATCATATAACATAGTTGAAATGAATTTTAAAACACCTATACAAGTAAATATTGTAACCTATAGAATGGAGAGGGAATTTTAAAAGTTTAAAGGGCATAATTTTAGTGGAAAAAAGTTTTTGAGAGACTTAAAATGTCTTTGAACCACTATTTCAAGGGAGTGTTCAGCTACAAGTTTGAGTTAAAACTAGACCTCTTCACCCAAAAGTTATAAAATTAGGCATGTATTATAATATGTTGTATTACATGTGTAAAATGAGACTAATTATGAATAAAATTTTATTAATATAAGTCAAAATTTAGGGTATGACCCCACAACATCTACCTACAGGTCTCTTTCATCACAAAATTAACATGTATAGGCTGGTTGCAGGGTCACTATGAAGAGTAGGCTAGACACCTTGGTGATGGACCTCAATCCAAGCATATAATAGATAATTGTAACTATAAAATGTTATGGGAAACTTAAATTATGATATTAAACATTAAAATGAGGTCTAAATCATGTAGTTAAACCTATAAGCCCCCCCTCTAATACAAGAAACACAATAAAAAAAGGTGTATACAGTCTTGACCAGTCAATGAATGGGAAAGAGTGCATGTAGGTTTGAAGTGATGGGTAATATTGTAAATAAAATATAATTATTATATAAATATAATTAATACCTTAACAATTAAAAATAATATTACATAAATTTATTAATACCCTATGAGCACCTACAACCACTATAGATGATTGTGACAAATAGTGAACAGGAAGGTAGTGTTCTTGGTGTGAAGATGGCATGAACATGAGAAAAATTGTTTTTATTCATTTAAAAATGGTCTTTTTAGTTATTAATAATGTTTTTAAACATCTATGTAGGGTCTGAGTATTGCAAATAACACCTACAGGAGCTCTAAACAAGCAAAACTCAGTCAAGAGTTGAAACCCCTTTTTGATTGAGTAGGGTGTATGCAGGGGTATATGAAGAATAAAATAGTGAAAAAACATATGAGAACCTACATAATTACAATGGAATTATTTATAGGATCTTTTCATGAGATTAAAAATAAATATAATATCTTTTCAAATGCAACACATAGTCCACATGCTAGAAATCCTACACACGGTCTACCTCCAGGGGTCTATTTAGGTTTTGGATGGGTTGAGGGGTATATTTACCTAATAAATAGATAAAAAAATTTATATATCACATTTATTACTTGGATAACCTCCTAAATTAATCATAATTGTCTAAGGAAATAAGGGAGTGCCCTTTGTTTTATCTTAGACAAAGGGCACTCCCTTTATGCATGAAACTTGAAGTCTTGGAAAAGATGGGCAAGGAGATGAACCAAAACCTGTTTGAAAATTATAGGAAGGTATAGTAACATGAATAAAATATAAAAAAAACACAATATACCTTTTATATATGGAATAATTCCAACAAGGTGACCTAGACCCTCAAACTTACAGATAGGTTTATTGAGCATGGTGAGGCATAAAGACCAAATGAGATAACAATGACACTTAAAACTCTAGAAGTGGATTAAAATGGAGAAATACATGTTTATAGTGGCATAATATATGTGTCTTAGATATTGGTATGCATAATAAGTCATGATAAATCCATTTTGGGTCTTAAGACAACTCAAGTCTATTAAACAAGGTTTAGGCCTAGTGTCCAAATGAGGAGTCATTCACACTTATAGAATTATATATGAATTATAACATATTTTATCATGTTAATAAAGTCATTATAGGTGTGTTAAATCTCTCACTCTATAGATGAATCATGAGGATCTTCATTTTGAGACAAAAACTACATTAGACCTATGCAAAGTGCAGAATCAAACTCGATGAAACAACTTTAGAAGTTCACATCTCCTTGAATGATTTACATGGATTCAAAATAAGTTTTGGGAGGTTATTAAACATCATAAATATCACATTAGTGGAACTTTTTTGAAGTTCTAGTATCCCAGTTTTATGAACAAAGCTTAAGAGGTCAAAATAGGCTAAAACCCTCCTAAACCCTCACTAGTGACCCAATTGGAGAAATGAGGTTGGAGAGTTTCTATAATGGCATAGGTTTACTAGGATGATAATTTAAACTTTTAAGAGACTCTCTAAAGCTATTCCCCATGATTTTAGACTATATAGATAGGGTATAAAATAGGGTAATTTTGACTATTTTATGTGTTATATAGGTTTCAAGAGATGACAATCACATGAAAGGGAATATTAGGACTTATTATAAATCCAAATGCCAATTTAATTCCTTTAAACAAATATTAAGTTACTCAACTAACTGCTTCATCTCATCTAGTCAAAATAGGCATAGTGACCAAGCTAGTGAAAAGTGTGAAAATTCTAAGTGGAAGTGATTTTAAGGTGTGCCTAATGTTTATAATTCCATGGATGGTCTTGAAACATATCATACACTCCATCCTATGGATTATCATGAGAAATTGAATCCAAATTTGAATCCAAGAGTGTAGGGTGGATGAAAGAAAAGTTTTTTAGATTGTAGATGGTGATAACTCATTTTTAGATGATGCCAAATGAATAGGACTAAAACCAATGAATGATAAGAAATGTATAAAAGCCTTTAATATAATTCCAATAATTATACCTATCCCTAGTTAGTTTTAGGATGTTCAAATAGGTCCAAATCATGAAGGCAATTTTCTAAGTCAGAATGAGACTTTCATGCCACTTTACAAGAGTTTCATGACTTGGAGAGCCACTTGTTCCTTTTGACCTTTCATGGTTCATATAAAATCCTATTTTCATTAAAAATTAAATCCTTTTCTTAGATTTAAAAGTTTCCTTGTGACCCTTGTAATTATCTCTTCTCCTCTCTCTCTCAAGTTCTATAAGAACTAGCCATTTTGGCCTTTGTAAACTATGCTCCACCTGAGTATGGTGAATCCCTACTCATTTTCATACCATTTGATAAATAAATCTACTTATTTTTACATATTCATGATTATTCAAAGAGTGTTTTAATTTGATGATTAAATTTTCTTAGTGATATCTAGGATTTCCTTAGCATGTTGTATCATTCTTTCATCTTATATGTAGTTGGAAAGCTTCTTGCAAGGCATGTGAAGTGTTCTATGAAGTGTCAAGGTTGAGCGAGTTAGTCTATTCACTAGTTCAATTTAAGGCCTCCTATACTAAAAATTCATCCATAACCTCATAATTTAATATTTAAGTAAGAAGATGCATATTATAGAAGTGTATGCTTGGTTAGTCTCTTGGTTTCATGTGTAACATGCAGTTGGTTGGAACTCATCAACTTATTTGGTGTATCACCTCCCTTAGGATAGTTTTCTTTCAGTTTTATCTTCTCATTTTTACACCTAAAGTTTAGGTGTAGTAGTGATCCAAAGTGGTACATCAAGGGAGATATCCCTATCTAGAGATTCACCTCATTCATAGGCTACCCACAAGCCAAGAGGTGTTTCAATTATGCCACTTAGATGAAGAGAGCTAAGACATATCCTCAAAGGGTGAAAATCTATGTGAGAACATTCACATAATAATATAGATTGGCATGATAATAAGTATGATTGGAGGTGATGCCTATACCTAGTCTTTGGTTGACTTTATTTGCTTGTGATCATGTTTTGGCAATGGGTCCTAATAGATACTAAGTTATTGATTCTTAGATTGATTATCAGGGCTCTCCCATTCAACTTCAATGTCCCCCTTGTCAATTATATCTTGAATATAATTATTCAATTACATATATTTTTCATTATTATGGCCTTTAACTCTATGATATTAGCATAACTCATCCTCATGTTACCAATCACGTTGGGGTTTTTTGTCATCCAAAGGTCAAATTTTGGGGAGAGTAATCATATCTATAGATTTTAATTATTGGAGTCACACATCTATAGGTATCCCCAGACTCATAAGAGGCCTCTTTCTTGTTTGGGTTTTTGGTTTCCCCATGGTAATTTGATGGCATAGATAGTCTATTGACTAGTGGGAGTCTTTTTTTTTACTATTTGGACATGTTATTTTGAATATGTGACTCCATCTCCCATAACATTTTTCTATGAAAGATTTTTAGTTTAATTGAAAAGGTGTTGTCTTGATTATGGATTTGTTCATTTTAGGTATACAATTTGATTGTTCCTTTTTTAAGGAGGGATTTATCAATTTGGATCCCCTTTTCAATGATCTCATCAAAATATTTATCACTCTATAGCTTCAACTAATATTTCAATTCAGCATTGAGGTTGTCAATAAACATTTTGGCCAATTCCTTTTTTGGGATTATATTAAATAATTATCTTACCAAACTTATCCATCATTTTAGGAAGGAATTTAGACTCTCCCCATTTATTTGTTTGGTGTTGTAAATATATATGATGGATATATCATGCTTAATATTCAATGAGAATAGTCTCCTTAATTTTAAGTCAATTCCAAAGTTGGATATCGACCCCTTTGGTAGATACATAAACTACTCTAATGTGGGTCCCATGAGACTTTTAGGGAAAAGTCTAAGGAGATAAGCATCATTGTATGTGAACTCATGACAAGATACATAAAATTATTTAATGTGATCTTAGGGATCTCCTTTTCCTCTATATTTTTCAAATTTTGAAACCTCAAAATGTGGTGGGAAAGGTACTTGTAGAATGATCATACCCAAAGGGGTGGTGAAAAAATTTCATACGTAAACCTCATTAATTGTGTACGAGGGTCAGTCTACTGAAGAGTTTCCTTCATTATTTTCCACTCTTGAGTAAAGGATGGGTCCATTACGGGATTGAAAGTTTGAGAATGACTAGTGTGAGTTTTATAATAATTAGGGTAAGTGTTACAATAAATTTTACTTGGAGAAGAAGGTATTTGATTTTTGAGCTCACAATTGTGAGGTTAGGGAGGTAATTTGTTGGGTTAGTTGATCTAACCCATGATTTAAGGTGATTCATCTCCTATTATCCTCAATGTGATTATTTTGGATAGGTTCTTACTATTCTTGTTCTTCAGTCTCTTATTCATGATCCACAAGGTTATCCTCTTCATGATCTTGATTGGTATTGGTGTGATGATGGGGAGTATTGGGCCAAGTAGATGGGAAAACTAGGTGTTGAAAGAGTTTTTAATCAAAGGTAGGGGTAATATGCCCCATTTATAATGACTTGGGATAAAAATTGGTCATTATTTTCATAAATATATTGATCAAATTGTGCTCTAACCTCATCATTCTGTAAGAAGTCATTTTTTAATCGATCTTCCTCTTTAGGAGTATGCATGTCACTATGAATATCATCATTATCTCAATTTTGGTTACCTAGATTCACCAAGAAGTCATTCTCCTAGTTGGATCCTTGTCTCATTCTAATAATTTGGGCATGGGTTTGCATAGACATGATGGATTATGGGGGCGATGCAACAAAAGTGATTAGATGCATTTCTAATGTAGGGTGATGAGAGGGTAGGTGACTTTAGATATTAATTTTATATAAAAACCAAAACTAAGAGTGGTCAATAAAGATGATTTAGATGTGACTTGGATTAGGATTTAGGGGGATATGAGGATTAAAATGACCAAATACTACCAAACCCAAAACCTTATATGGATTTAATCTAACAAAGAGACCAATAATATGAAGTGATTGGATACCCTTCATACTAGAAAAGTGATGATTAGACAGTTTGTAGTTATGAAGAGATAGTGAGAATGAAGTGATGGGAACTGAACTAAAAACTTGATAAGGCTATGTACATTCAAAATATTTAGTTAAAAGATGATCAAGTTAGAAAGTGATGGGTGAACACTTAGGTTTAATTTCAAGACTAATGTTATATCCAAATATGGAATGGGTGATTTATTTGATTATAAAATGGGATTTATCCAAGGGGAATATAGGTGTTTTGTGATAAAAATGAGATGGGTTGACTCAGTTCAAAAATAACATAGCTTTAGCACAACACACAAACAACATGATCAATCATAAGCCCTAACTTAGTCAATTGAATGGGTGTGTAACCCAACATCTACACCATCTAATGGCTTCATAAGAGAGGATGTAGGTTGGTGACCCATTAAAAAATTAACCAAACCCTCTCAACCTTATCTAAATTGATGGTCACTTTGGAGTTGATCCTCGCCCCGATAATATAATGTTTGTTATGGCTAATAAGTCCTATGCTAAGTTTACATGAGGGTTTATAAGGGAATCCCTAAGATACATGAAGTTAAGTGGGGCCCAAATACATATAGGGTGATTCCTAATGCTTGGTTCAAGTAATCAACTCTTCCCCTTCATGGATGACATATATGGGGTCAACCACTTGGAGTAATGATAGATGTCCCTAATATTTATATACTCCACTAGAACACAAAGTTTGGTCAAGTTCATAGTGATGAAATATAAGACACCAACCCATAATGACTAATCTCATGCATTAGGATGAATTCCACATCATATGTTATCCTAGAATCAATGGGCTAACACACAAGCAAGCAATATCAATTTTCTTGATTAATTACCTGTGTGAGGGAAATGAAAAGTGAACAAATAAGACACACAAGACAATATATAAAAATATATGATTGAAGCACATTTCCTACAAACACAAGGGTTATAAAATAAAATTTAGTGCCCTATATTTTAAAGGTCTTGCAAGGAAGGGGTCAATAGTTTGATTTCAATAAAAACTTGTAATTCTCTACAAAACCATAAATACACAGTCAGTTTAATGCAATATCACTTCTAGAGACTAAAATACCATGAATTTTATGAAGAATTTCTATTTAAAACTCATGATATTGTGAATAAATAGCTGACCTTAATGGTTAACCATACAGTCCCTGTAAAACCATTGATGGTTAAGCAATACTACAAATTTTTATACAATAATGTTATTTTGAGAGTGGCGATATTGCAAAAAATAATAAAACTTTAAAATTTTTAATTTTATATTAGAAAATATGAAATATACATAAAATAACTATTATGGACTTATTTAAAAACATTTTTATCAAAATTTTATTTTAAAAACACAAATATATAACTTTTGACTTTTACAAGTTATTGCCAAAATGGATAAAAACACTCAAAACTACAAAACAAAAAGGATATTTGTCTATCAGAATGGTTCTTAAACTTATGTTTATCAGCTAAAAATAGTTACCAATAATAGATAATATTAAAAATACTACTAAATACCATATTACTTATTTTAATACAATATTGTAGATTTAACTACAAAAGTGTAAATTTGAACTTAGTGATATTGCATAAAAAAAGGATAGGGATGAATGTTTTATGTTTCTCCTTAGAAGGTGTTTATTATTTTCTCCCTATTAATAGACAAAATTAACACATAAAACCTACTAAAATATGGTTATCTAAAATATTCTAGTGTTTAAATCACTTAGATAAGTTGCCAAAGGGATTTATAAGTCTAGTTGATTTCCTTGCAGACATAGAACAATCAATTAGACAGACTTGTGGGTTAGAGATTAGTAGATTAGTTTAATAATTTTTAAATAAAACATAATATTTCTATTTTTGATGACAATATCATGAGTTTTAGGACAAAACCATGATCATCGAAGTGACAGTTTTGCATTTTGGTAACTGGATGATAAAAGCTCAATCAGTCTTACTTTTTTGTACCCAAAGAATATGAACCCAAATTTTTCAATACAAAAATAGATGATATAAGTGCATAGAGGCTAAAAGAATAAGATAAGACTGGTTATTCTATGTTGACACATAATATTTCAAAACTGTAACTAAAATGGCAATATCTCTAATTTTATTATAATACCATTATTCTCAAAGTAGAAGTATTACCTAAGAGTAAGAACCTACCATAAAAACAAATCGTTAGTGGTTAAGTTAACAATTAAGGTAGTACCATATAAATATAGACAAAATCATGATTTTAATATCTCTATTTGTAGGTCAATATTATTTATTTCCTATACATTATGTCTTGATCAATTCTATAGCTTGTTCTTCATCCATTCATGCCCACAAGTCACCAAATTACTTATAACAAGAACAAGAGGATAGATTAAAGGGGTATCTCTCATCATGGTTTCTAATGTGTGATCATATTTTGGATTATTCACAAAATTAATATATTTAGTAATAAAAACCCAAGAACGCAAACAAAATAAAAAAAAGGGATAAAGGAATAATTAGACAATTAAAATGACATTCTTACTATCCTTTTATCCATTAGAGCTCCTCTCCAAGAATTTTAGGATGATTTGAATCCAAAACAATTGGATTGTGGATTGACTAATGGAGATTTCAAATTCACTCAACGGCTTATTTGACTTGTTTGATAGGTTGGCAAGAGGATGAAAATGCTTTGATAATGGTTGATAATGCAAGTATAATGGAGGCTTATGGATTTATAAGTTAGCTTAGTCATGACCCAAGAATTGTTTATATAATATGGTGGAGGATAATTTAGGGAATTTCAAATTATTTTATAAGCCTCTAGTTTAGAGACTTCTATAACTTTAGAGGAGTTTCCTTATTTCTATAGGATTCTTTAGTAGCTTAGGAATAATAGATATTTAGATCGGAGTTAATGAGGTTTAGGGTTTATAGGGGTGTAAGAGAAGCTAGGGTGATAGGTTAGCTAGGGGGTAGGTGAATAAAATGAATTTTAAATTGTCAAGTAGGCTAGTGGGTAGATTAGTAGCTAAGTAGGCTAGTTAGTATGTTAATAGAGTGATTAATTGGTTTCAAGGGTATGGTAAGTTTCACGGGATGTAGGGAATTTTGTTTAAGAAATAGGATATTAGTTAAATAGCTAATAATATGGGTTAAATTAGTGGGATTAATAGGATTATTAGATCAAGAATATTTAGGTACATACACATATTAATTGTATAAGTCTACCCCTAGATGACCTAAACTAATAACTAATTTATTTTTATCAATAAAAATACAAAGTTTATTGGGGAAACCCTATCAACTAAACTTTTAGAAAGGTTTGGGGTTAAATTCAGTTATATATACACATTCATTTCTCTATTTCTTAAAGGCAATAAGAGTTTATTATTATTTTACATTTATTTACATTATACTCTTCCACCATTATACTTAAGGAGTTATAGCTTAGGGTATACACTTGGAGAAGAATCTTGTCTTGTAGAAAAGTCTTGGATGCTTTGTCATTTCTTAGAGATCCTTGAAAACCACAACAAACTCTTGAAAATCACCTTTGGACAAGGGAGAGGTTGAGTCTCGATGGGTTCATCTTCATAGTAAGTATCTCTAAATTTACTCCTCTATTTTTAGTAGATATAATTAGCATAAGTAATGGCTTTTAAATATATTTCTCTCTATGCATTAGGGTTTTACCTATATGTAACTTAATTATAATTTTCTTATACAACTTTAATTTTATGTTTAATAACCCCACTTTATGCCATATATTTTGTTCAGCACTAGATTATACTTTAGTTTACTTTTCATTTACTTTGTGAATATGGAAACATAGGACCTATCTAGGGTTATTTCATAGTGTTTCTTAATTAGAGGTTTTAGAACACTATCTAGTGATGTTATTGTGGTAAGACATCCCTTGGTTAGGTCTAATGAATCCATCTACCCCAAATATCTAATGTATCAAAAATAAAAAGTGTAAGTAGGATTTATCTTCTCTAAGCTAGGATTGATTAATAGATTAGTTGCATACAGAGTCTTCTACCAACATTACATCAATCTATCTTGTTATAAGAAGTTTCCAACCTTCATAGATTTGTGCCAAATAGTAAAATAAAAATAATTCAAGCTTATCTCAATGGGAAAACTAAAATATACCATTGGCTCAAAATAAAATGCTAAGATTTATATCAAGCCTCTATATAAGGCAAGGGATACTGAAAATAAGAGTAATCCAAAGACCATAATTAATGTAGCTTTAGAGCCATATCCTTGTCTAGTTTTATCAAATCCATGCATATTTTTCACCAACCTTCCAGAATCACTAGCATGTGTTTTACATTAGATCTTGAATTGCACTATCATATCTCTCCCTCCCATAAAAGAGGTTGATATGACATAACCTCTTCTAATAAAATATGATTCTAATGCATTCTATGAGTATTACAAGGCACCAATCCACACAAAAATATATGCATTAGCTTGTCACATAAGATAAAATATTTGATAGAGGTTAACATTATTGATGTGGGAACACCCATAGAGGAACCCAAAGTTAAAAAAACTAAAGCTAAGGCATTGAAACTATTTTTAGATACATTTCCAAAGCACATAAAAAATGAGGCATAGAGAACTTTAGGTGTTCATTACACATATCAGGCACATCCACCACCAACCTCATATCACACTACTAAAGAGGAGGCACACCCAATTCACAATATCATTGGTTTGTAACAAACTACAGTTCTAGCTATACCATTCATCACCTTCTTAGAATAAGATATTGTTGATACTAATACAAATTTATATACACTCTTTATACAATCATACACATATCATCATCCTATCCAAAGTGTTATGGTTGACAATGGGTCAAGCATTAACATGTGAACTATAAAACTTATTAAACATTTGGGGTATTTAGAGTACGATATATCATATACAAACATGATTATTAGTGGTTTCAATTTTCATGTTCAGGCCTCCATCATGGATATTGTACTTCCATTATAGGTTGGATCGATACATGTGGCCACTAGATTCTTAGTATTACCTAGTGTAGGCATATTTGACATGTCAATGGGTAGGCCATGGGTATAATAGCTATGATTCATCCCATAAACCATGCATATATGCCTAAAATATATAAATGAAAATTAGGTGATCATATTTGAGGGTATTTCATATCAGTATCTTCCACCTATCCCACAAGTAGTTACATTAAAATTACCTATTATAACATAGTTACCATTTACATCATAGTTACTAGTTACAACATAGTTACCAATTATAGCATAGAGCATATTTCCTGTTAATACACCATATATTTTAATGGAGACACTTGAGACCATAGTTAGTTTCATAAATTTTTAACACCACTTCATAGGTAGGACCAGATATAGAACAATCAATACAGTAAGTTCTAGGACCATAGTTACCCTTTCATATAGCACACATGATAATTTTTCCTTTATTTGACATAGGCCACATTTATAGTGAGTCTCCCATGAGGCTCATTCCTCCTTTATTTTACATACTTTCCTTCTCTCTTATTCTTTTTACATAGTTCATTTTCCTATTTCTTGTACGTAACTTATATCCAAAAAATATAAAAATAATACAATATTTTAGAAACACCAAAAAATTCAAATATTTACTTATAAAACAAAGATTACATATTGTATATATTACTATGTTTACACTTATTATATTTTCTAAACACTACATATGTTAGCTATCTTAGTATGGTCAATTTGATCATATATATATATATATATATATATATATATATATATATATATATATATATGTTTCACTTGTTCTTTTTGAGTGCTTACAAATTTCCTATAGGACTCAAGTCCACTACACCAATCTAGATTTGCTATTATCTACCCACTAGGGGTATATACACCAATACATGAGGTATTCACTTGACACATTCACCCACTTTGGGGCACCTTATACATAGTTTTGAATTATCAGGTTCTATCTTTATATACTTTACATCATAGCTTTAGCATTATTATGTTTTGATATTGATCATGCTACACTTTCTCAAATTTTTTCTAGATATTACTACTTTATACCCAACATATGTACATCCTATCTCTTAGATAGATTTGTATTACATTTTCATTCATACTTTCATTTATAGATTTCTTAATTTAGAATTGTTTGTATCTATATGCTTCTTCTATTTGATGGAATTTGAATATTCTATTGATCTTTGGCTTTATGCCACTTATATTTCATAGTATGTATGTTTCAGACATGTGCCCATGTCCTTGTGTGTACCTTCTTAATTATATATCTAAAGATTTGAACATGTCCTTATATGTGGCTCTAAGACAAATTACTTTTTGCTTGCATATATGGACATTCAAACATGTCCTTGTATGTCTTATTTTCTCATATTTAGTGACATGTTCCCATGTCCCTGTATTGTATCCCCTTGGACTACTTTACGTGCCTCATGTGTTTTATATATATGATTCTTTGTATTCATCATAGCCATGACACTTGTATTTACTTGTTACACACTCTAGTTTTAGATTCAATGAGGGACCTCATGCATCTCCCCTTCCTAATTGGGTGCCATGATGGACATCATGCCCCATCCCCCAAGGAATCTACTCAATTTTTACTTAGATTTATTGTTACATACATTTTTATATCTATATTGAAATCCTTGTGAATGATAGACATGCCATACATCTTACATTAAAAATTTATGCTCCAATTATCCTACATTCTAATGTTATGTATGCACATTATATTAAATTATTACATAGTTATCATATATCCTCTAGCTAACACACATCCTATAGAGCTTTTTTATTTTAAGGATAATTTTTGCATAGCTTCAACAAATCCCATCAAAAGAGGGGTCATTCATAGGGTTTATCAAAGAGATTAGGCTCTTATATTGTACTCACAATAAATTTTTAGCACATAGTCTTAGATTATATAAAATTAGACTCAGATAAATATAGTAGGAAAATAGTGATAAAAAAAAGTAATACAATTGAATATAAAGAATACTAGAATGACACTAACACCCAAATTGGGACATTAGTACCACATTTCTGATAATGACACCACTATCCAAGACATGACACTACTATCTAATATTAGAATCATAAAAGAGATTAGTAAATGTATTAAATATAATACATATAAAATATAAAGAATCCTATTAAATATGCACAAAATAAACACCTAATAAATAATGAAGTGGGTGGAACCATAAATATCAAGTAGCATAAAATAACTTGACTCACTAAACCAACTAACCTATTAACCTAAGTGGCTAAAACCACACTAACAAGGTACATAGATAATATAACTTAGTCATTAACCTAAGGTATTTATAATAATATGATAACATCCTCCCTTAATGACTAAAATAGAAACAAGACCAAGTTTATCTCTAAATTTTATGAACTTGTCTAAACCAAGTGGTTTGGTCATTATATCAGTTGGCTACTCTATAATGGGGTAGTATAATATATTGGTATCTTCATTTATAACCAACTATCAGATGTAATGATGGTGAGCTTTAACGTGTTTGGTCCTAGCATGGAAGACAATACTTTTCACCATCTTTAGAATAATCTAGTTATTACATAAAACCATCGTAGTCTTTGATGACTCAAAATGAAGATCCTCCAAGATTTTATTTATCCACATAGTTTCAAAATCTGCACTGACCACAACTTTATACTTGCTTCTATCAAAGATAATGCCACTATAGTTTTTAATTTTCTCTACCATGAAAAAAGTCTTGAACTAAGAGTGAATACATATTCTATTCTAGATTTTCTTGAATCTACTGATCTTGCCCAATCAAAGTTAGAATATCTGAAAGCTCAAAATCTATAGAATTCTTATATAGTATGCCAAGGTCAAGAGTGCATTTGACATATCTCAACACTCATTTTATAGCTAACCAATGTACTTATGGTTTATACATGAATCTAGATATAAAATTCATTGTAAAACAAATATTTGGTCTAGAGGTAGTGAGGTAAATGAGACTACCCACTAGTTTTTGATACATTAGTTCATTGATCAATGGTGAAGCAATGTCTCATATAAGTTTAACTCTAAATTCCATAAGTGTGTGAGTTAGATTAAAATCCATAATTATAAATCTTTCTAGGAATGATTTAACATACTTATTTTGTGACATGAATACAAAACAATTAACTTGCCAAAACTCTACACCTAAACAATATTTTAATAGTCCTAAGTCTTTCATGTAAAAAATTAAACAAATATAATCTTTCATCTATTGAATGATACTAGAATTACTCCTAATCATGGATAATTCATCAACAGATACAATTAGAATCAAGATATCATCACCAAACACCTTTACATAGAGATTTGGTTCAAAATTATACCTTTTAAAACTTGACTCCCTAATGTAAGAATCTATTTTAATAAACCAAGGTCGAGGAGCTTGCATAAGTCCATGCAAGTATTTGATCAACTTTCAAACAAGATGTTCCTTACTAGGAACCTGAAAACCCTATGGATGAACCACATAGACTTCCTCCTCTATATCTCCATTCAAGAAGGCACTCTTAACATACATTTGGTGAATTTGGAATCCAAACTATGCAGTGATAGTAATAATTAGACAAAAACTTACCATATTTGTATTAGGAGCAAAAGCCTCCTCATAACCAATCCCTTCCTATTGTGCATAATGTAATGAGATTACTTATATGTTGGCACATAATGATTTTATATCACATAGAATAAGAAAATACTAGATATCACACAACAAAAATCGACAGTAGAATAAAATACTAAATAATATAGTAAAGCCACTTTGAGGAGGAAACCTCCACAATAATGCACTAAGAGTAGAATACTTAACATGATCATCAAAGACTAAACACTACCTCCTATATATAGTATACTTAGCCATAGTTATTCCATATTCCAACCTAACTAATAACTTGTAGAAATTTAACAAGAATATAAAATAAGTATGTAAGCCACAAGTCAGCCACACATATCCTAAAACATGCCAAAGGTTAAGGGCGTAAAATGCCCCTCCCCTTCAAAATAACATTATCCTCAACATTGAGTCAAATTTGGATGTTGTTTCATAAAGGATTCATCCTCCCAAGTAGAATCTTCATAAGTTATATTATTCCATTTGATCAGGTACTCCTTAATCAACCAAGACTACAACTACTGAGTGCACTTTTGAAGGATCACCTCAAGATCAAGAACAACTCTTCCTTCCTCATCCAATTTTGGTAACTTAGTTTTGGTAAACAATTCATGTCTAATGACTCTATTTAGGCATGATACATGAAATACTAGATATATGCGAGTGGAGGAAGTAAATTATAACTTGTAGGCCACACTACCAATTTTTTACAAGATTTGATAAGGCCCATAATAATTATGGGATAAGTTGTTATCATTTTTATATTACTTAAAGGACATCTAATTATATGGTTTTAAGTGAAAAAAATCTAATCACTAATTTCAAAGTGCTTCTCACTCTTATATTGATTTGTTTTTTGTTTCATGTGATTCTGGGCCATGGCAAAATTTTCACGTAAACTGGCAAGGACCTCCTATTGATGGTTAATATATTATTCAACTTAACGAACCTTAGGATGGATCTTCAAGGTTGAAGTGATGAATGGTGGGTGGTATCCATATAATGATATAAAAGGAGACATTTTGTAAGAACTATGAACATAAGTATTATACCACCATTCTGCAAGTGGAAACGAATTAACCCATTTATCCTATTTATCAGAAACAAAAAAATGGATATATCCTTCTAGATATTTGTTGACTACCTTAGTTTTTCCTTTATATTGAAGATTATAGGATGAAATATGAACCACATGGGATCCCAAACATGCAAATAACTCATTTCAAAAATTACTAGTGAAGATAGGATCTCGAACACTATCAATGATCTTAGCAGTATAATGCAATTTTTAAACTATATTGAAAAAAGAAAAAGTTATTGTACTAGAGACAAATGGTTGTGATAAAGAATAGAAATGAGCATAATTATTGAGACAATCTACCACAACCATGATAAAATTTTGACCATTAGATCTAGATAACCTTATAATGAAATCCATAGATACCTCTTCCCAATGTTGGAATGGGATGGATAAAGGATGTAAAAGACTTGGGGTTTTGATGGTTTTTCCTTTATTTTGTTGATAGATCATACATTCAGTCACATATTTTTGGACATCCCCCTTGATTCCTTCCCAAAAAAGTCCTACTTGATTCTTTGATAGGTTTTCAAAAATCCTAAATGACCCCCAATTGGAGTTGTATGAAGTTCTTGAAGGATTTTTTGTGTAAAAAAAGAATTCTTACATAGGTATAATCTATCTTTATACCATAATGCATCACCCTTCCATGTGAATTTTTCAAATCCACCCAAACCTTGATAAATATTCTAAATCAATTCATGGGTAGAACTATTCTTATCCCATTCTGATTATGCTTCTTCTAGACAATCTACCTACAGAATGGTCATAGCATATAACAAGGCCTCAACTAATGCATCCTTCCTAAATAGTGCATTTGCCACTACATTATCCTTTCCTTTATTATAAACTATTTCAAAATCATATCCTAACATATTAGTTACCAATTTTTGTTGTTCTTCAGATGATAATCTTTGTTCCAAAAAATATTTGAGACTGTCATGATTAGTCTTTACTTGAAAGTGATGACCCATTAAATAAGGCCTCCATTATTTGAATGCATGCAAAATAACCATCATTTCCTTCTCATAAATGGGCTTGTGCTAATTTTTACCATTTATTTGATGACTTTCAAATGCAAGTGGTCTATTATCTTGCATGAGTACATCACCCATACCATACCAAAATAAATTTCTTCAAAAATGACCTAAAAATAGTATTCACCAAACTCTAAAAGGTAGATGGTGCATTTGTTATCCCAAAAGTTATAACCAAAAACTCATAATGGCCCTCATGAGTCCTAAAAGTAGTTTTGGGTATGTCTTCATCATGAATCTAGATTTGATGATACCCAAAATGTAGATCTAAATTGGTAAAATAAAGAGCACCATTTAATTCATCTAGAAAATCACCAATCATAGGAATAGGAATCTTATCTTTGATAGTGTACTTGTTGAGTTCCCTATAGTAAAGGTACATCCTCCAAGTGTCATCTTTCTTTCACACCATGAAAATTGGTGAAGAATATTCACTTTGGCTATGGTGAATGATTCTTGCATCTAACGTTTCATGTACCATATTTTCAATTTCACTTTTCTAGTCATAATGATACCTATATGGATTGATGTTGGGTGGTGTACTACCTAAAATAATTTTGATATCATGATCATGTGTGTGGCTATGTGCAAGTCTTTTCGACATGTCACCAAAAATAACCACATGGGAATCAATCACTTGTTATAGATTAGAAGTGTAGATGGTTGAGTTAGATGAACTTCCATAGAAAATAAGTGAGCTAAAAATCCTTCAACACCCTTTCAGAGAATCTTTGTCATTTTATGGGAGATAACAATTTGTGGATATTTATCCCTTAATCTCCTTAGCTCAAATTTCCTTCCCTTAGAATGATAATTCATGAATAATTCTTAAAAATTCATTTCAGTAGTGCCCAAAGTGGTGAGCCATTGTACTTTTAGAATAATGTCAACACCCCCCATGGGAATAATAAACATAGAAGAATCCAAAAATTAGTCTCCCATGGCTAGCTTAATACTATGGCATTTTCTTGAGTAGCTGATAGTACCACCATCTATAATCATGACTTAAAATTTTGGAGTGAGATAAATGAAATAGTTCAAGTGAGAAGCCAACTTATTATTGATTAAGTTGGGTGTGCTCCTAGAATCAATTAGAATAGTGACCTTCTATTTTTTAGAAAACCCACCACCCTAAATTTTGGGGAGTATTAATACTTGAAAGTGCATGATAGGAAATAGTAGGTTGAGAGTCTTTAGATTCTTCCTTAGGACCTTCTTCATCCTCACCAAGTACCTCCTCATCATTGTCATCCTCATTATCACCTTTAATGTAAAACAACTTATTTTTAGCACAATGATGGTATTTTCTCCATTTACTATCACAACCATAACACAACCCTTTGGCTCACTTATACTCAATTTATCACGATGTCAGTTTGGTGGGTTAAGGATATGATGGTGATAGAGAGGTGTGATTATGACCAGTAGTGAAGGTTTTCTAATTGACCATCTCTTTTTCCTCTACCATGCATGCCCATGGGATATCTTCTGATACAGATATTGGGTTTAATATCAAAATCTCAAATTGGATGTTATCTTTGAGACCACTCAAAAATAGATCAGTCAAATTTTTCTTAGTGATGTCTTCCACCCATAAGGATAGATTCTAAAATTGATGAATATAATCTTTCATAGTTCTCATTTACCATAGTTTAGATAACTAGATGAAGTATTTATAAAATACATTATTCTAATAATGGGCCAATAACTCATCATTGAAAATAGACCATGTAACAAGAGCACCATTCTTTTTGTTTTGAGAACATAACTAGTGATACTTGATGAACTGCTTAGGTTCCAGATATAGAGATGCCACTATCACCTTTTAAGAACTAGGAGTTTGATGCAGATCAAATAAATTATCAAGTTGGTTAATCCAAGTGAGAGGATCCTTACCATAAAACTTACACATGTCCACTTTGGACAACATCAATTTCATACTAGAATTGGAGTTGTTAGTGTTGAGAGGAGGAGGACCTGAATGATGAAGTGGAGGGTTGTTTGACTATAATTGAGATGAAAGAGTAGTCAATAAAGTAGTGATCTGATTTAATTGATTGTGAATCCCATAAATCTCTTTATTAATCCATGAAACATTAGTTTTAACTAAAAAAATCATCATGTCACATCAAGCCCTTTATGTTAACCTGAAGTTGAGAAATCAATGGATTTGAAGTTCTAGATTCCATGTCAATGGTAGAAGGAGTCTTAGGAGTTTTTTCCCCCCCTTTTCATCCCCATGTAAAATGAATATCCATATAAAAACCTTAGGAGGTTTTTTTCCCCAAAAAGGTGTATTAGGGGATGGTACCATTGTGATCGACTCCCCAAAATGAATCCATTGACTCCCTTTATGCACTAGGGTAAAACATTTTGGCACAAAAAAGTGTATTGACAGAATATACCATTGTGATCATCTCGTTGAGATGAATCTAATGACTACAATTATGCAAGGTGAAAAAAAATTGATAATTTTTTTTAAATTATTTTTAAAAAAGCATTTCAAACAACACCGTACTGAAAGAAAAAAATAATTCTTCCCAGATTGAAAGTTATGTTTTTCACTCCTTTCCCTCATAGAATTTGCACCTCATTAGATCTAAAAAAAAAACACCACAATAAACTTTCCCAAATCAAATCTCTAATACCACTTGTAATGAAATACTTAGATGTTTGCATAGAATGATTTTATATCACATAGAATGATCAAATATGAGATATCACACAACAATAATTGATAGTAGAGAAAAATACTAGATAATATAGAAAACCAACTTCGAGGGGGCAACCTCCACAATAATACACTAAGAGAAGAATACTTAACATGATCATCAAAGACTAATCACTACCTCCTAGATATATTCTACTTAGCCATGGTTATTACATAAGCCAACCTAACTAAGAACATATTAAAATGTAACAAGAATATAAAATAGGTATGTGAGCCACAAGTCAACCACACATATCCCAAGAAATGCCAAAGGTTAAGGGCATAACACATAACCTTTTAAAACAAGTCTAGCTTCGTATTTTTACAAGGAACCATATGCCTTGCATTTTAACTTATAAATCCATTTATAACCAATGGATTTATTTTTTCTTGGTATCTATGATAGCTACCAAGTCTTGTTTTTCTCATCAAGGAATCATATTCTAATTTCATGGCTAATTCCCACTCAAGCTTCCATTTGGACTCTAAAAAATAATTAGGATCAAATCCCTATGAAATAATAGTTATTAGATTAAAAAATTCATGCTTACCTCTATTAAAAAATTGATTTCCTGATCTCAGTCTTTTTCCTTTCATGACTTCTCCCTCCCTTAGTGCATCCAATATAGTAGATTACCACTTTGGATTATTTGGTTGTTCTACTAGAATATCACAATGGCCTACACCAATTCCCTCCCTATAATTTTATTCCACTGATGAACTAGAATCCTACTCAAATTTCACATTAAAACTTATAATAAAATCATTAGAAGCAAACAATGACTCAATATCTAAAACTATACTAGTTGTTTTGAAGTATGGCATATGTTCATTTAGTATGAAATCTCTATTTACCACAACTTTGTTAGTAGAAACATCAAGTGATGTATAGGTATTAGAATATTCACTATATCCAAAAAACATGTATGTTATGATTTTCACATCAAAGTTAGCTCTCTTTTGACTAGGAATAATTACAAAAGCTACATAACCAAAACTTCTAAAATCACTTAAATCTAGAGTTCAACCTAACCAAGCCTCCTCTGGAGTCATATTATCCAAATTTTTTGCAAGACTGTTGTTTAGTATGTACAATATATTCATTGATACTACCTAATACTTATATGGGACATATTTACTTTGGACCATATAGGGAGCCATGACCATCACCTTCTTATTCTTCCTTTCCACAACTCTGTTTTGCTATGGAGTGTAAGGTGTAGTATATTATATGTGTATGAATTAAATGGAATAAAATTAATTGAATTATTTTTAGGTGAACTCACCTCTATTATCCATTCTAAGAGATATCACTAGTCATCTCCTTTATTTTTTAACCATATATTTCTAAGAAGTGAAGTTAAGAAAATGATTAGATTTATTCAATAGAAAGTATACCCACTTTTTCCTAAAGAAATCATCAACTAATAACAAAAAAATAATGGGATCTAGAAGTGGTAGGTATTTGCATTGGACCATGTAAATCTACATGAACCAAGTTCAACACTTTATTAGCTATCCACACTTTACCAACATTAAATTAATGTCTAACTTGCTTCCCTAGCTGACATTTAGTACAAATATGATTACCATCTTGAATAAAAGAAATTTACTTAACCATCTTAGTCTTGGTCAATGTATTCAAATACTAGAAATTCAAATGGCCATGCCTTTCATGTCATAGTGAAATTTTGCTATCAACCACTAAAAGTGCACTTTCCTTTTCCCTCTATGGAAATACAAGCTTATACAAGCCCTTTTCAGTAATCCCAACATCAATAATCTTGTTATCTCTAGTAGCGACTAAACATTATTGTCCTTGGAAATTCACAAAAAAATCAAAGTTCCTTATTATTTCATTAATGGAAAGTATATTTTTTTTCATGTCCAACACATACCTAACATTCTTAAATGTCTACCAAATAGTACCATTAAAACTAATCTGAATATTACCATATCCCTTCACAAAATGAGTTTTACTATCTCCCAAAGATACAAATTCATTACTACTATTATTTTCAACAAAATCCACATACAAATCCTTATGGCATGTATAATGGTCATATACACCTAAATAAAATTAAGAAGCTTGATATTCCATATAATAACCACTAGAAGACATGAAATTAAAATTAGGACATGTTTCCTCACCTTCACCTTCAGTTACATTCATATGATGAGATTTATTTCTAGGGTTAGCCATATCCTATTGTCTTTTCATGTAATCTTTCTTAAGGTGACCAGGTTACTTATAGTGAAAACATTTCCACTTAGATATTTTATAAGAACTTAATTTTGAAGTCTCTATTAAAGAATTGGTATTTTTACCAAACTACTTACCCTTTTCCTTGATGAAAAATGCACTCTCTATGGAAATAAATGTAGACAAAACTACTTACTCCTATCATCTCTCTTTTTATAATAGAAATGTGGATACCTTTTCAAAGTCCAAAGTCTATATCTCATCAATCATGTGAAAAGACTCCACAAATGACTCAAATGAAGGTGGAAGGTTCTACATAACTAAAGCAATAAAATCTTGCTAATCAACAGACTTCTACATAGCCTTTAATTGATCACTGATGTCTTTGGTCTATAAAAAAATTTAAAAATAGAGCCACCTTATTGCATCTTAATGGAAAACAAAAAATTCTTCAAATAAAATAATTTATTGACTTCATAATCCTAATATTTAAAAGTAAGATTAATCCATAAAGTTGATGCATTGGTCACATTTATGACCTCTAAGATTAGATTATCTACTACTAATAGTTTTAATTGTATAAGAGCTTCATGATGACATTTATTATATTTATCACTATCAATAGCATGTTGTTTCTCTTTATCAAGCACTATTTTATTAGGATTCTAATATTCACATATCATCAAAACCTTATGACTCCACAAACTAAAATTCTTGCCTATCAATTTTTGTGAATCTAAAAACAAGAGGTGTTGTAAACTATCCATTTTGACCTAGTTTTTCAAAAAATGAATATAATAGAAAAACTATAATTATTTTATAAAAAATTCCTCCTACCCACAGACTTAAATCACAAACTAGTCAATACCTCTTTTTTTAAACAAAATAATCAATAAAATTTGGGAGATTTTAAACTTTCCATATTTAAAAATTCTAAAAAATAGACAAAAATTATTAAATGAAGAGATATACATATCTGATTTATAACATTCCTTCTACATCAACATCTAGATAAAAAAACCCTAAAAACAAAAAAAATCAAGTTTGTAAACCTTTCTGTGATAATTAATCACCCTTAGGTCCCTAATACCCCTTATACACTAAAATTTTGAATGTATTTCAATTTTAAGAAAATAAAAAATAAATGAAATAAATAATGAATTTCAAAACATTGGTATATAACCTTGCACAAATTTTTGGACCAACAATAATCACCTGAACTTATGAACTAGATTTTGAAGTTGACACTTAGCCAAACTAAATTCTATCAGCTCCTATGATCTTCTCTCAAAACATAGAAGTTTTCAGACCCATCACACACCAAAAATAGTTCTTGAATGAAAATATGGTCTCCTCCCCAAACCATTTAAAGTTTACCAACCAAAAAAATTCACACATTATTTCTAGACCTAATTCTCAAGAAAATTCCATTATGTTAGCTATTATGATCTTCTCTCAAATCAGGCAAGTCCATAGAGATAAGAATCATAAAAAAGAGTGCTCAAATTATTTTTTTGTATTTTCATCCAAGATAAACAACATTGTACAAAATACAAACTATGTGGATAAAATAAGGAAAAAATAAATAGAGGTTCGGAGCCTTTACTTTTACCTCCTCCCACTTTTTTATTGTCTTGTTAGACCTTCTATTGTGTTTTACCTAAGTACTAAAATTCTATTTAGTTAGAGAAAAAAAATGAGATTTTTTCTTCTCTTGAATCTCCACTAGGTGCTTCATGCTCCTCCCCAATAAGACCAATCCTCTTTTTCTCCACAAGCTCCCTCCAAAGTTTCCTACACCATAAGATCTGAGACTATATTATAATCATCAAAGATATTGAGAAATGTATTAACTAATGTACATAAAAAAAAATAGAGAAGCCTATTATATAGGAATAAAATAAACACCCAAGAAAAAAGGAGGTGAGTGGAACCATAAATATTGGGTAGCATAGAATAGCTAGACCCATTAAACCAACCTATTAACCCCAGTGGTTAAAACCACACTAATAAGGTGCATATATAATATGCCTTAGTCATTTAGCTAAGGTATTTATAATAATATGCTAACATCCAGTAACCTTAATTTTATAAAAATCTAGATTGGCCATAAAAATATAGTAGGTATAGTATAGGTTTGCATAGATTCAGTGATAAATTTATCAATTTTGCCTAGATTCATACTAGTTTAGCTCAGATTCATACCATTTTTCTCAAATTTAGGGCATCATGTGTGGCATGATCTTTCCCATATTCATTTAAATTACCTAAATGCATATTATACTCAATCAAAAATATATATGCTAGATATTAGATTTAGGGCCATATACATGGCACATTATTTTTGTATGTTCACATACAAACTAATTGATTAGATGAAATGACAAATTCCATGTAATTTTATACATTATATACATATGAGATCATATTCAAGGTTACACACTAGTTTCATGCCTTACTTCATCTACACTAGTTGGCATTCTTGAGTGGTATGGAGTGGCCTAATGTACCTAAGTGGCTACATAACCAACATACCCAATTACACATTTATAGTTACTTCACATAGTTTTAGTTTTATATACGTCTAATACACATGGGTGGGAAATGACTGATTCATATCTTAATTGAGTTATTGATCCACCTACATGAGAGGATTAGACACACCATTAGTCTAATCTAAGCTATTCACAAGTCATGATCCACCAAGTAGGGGTGGGAAATGATGAAATTTAAATGGATTGAGTTCTTAAGCCACCCACACATGAGGATGGAACAATCCATCATATTATTCCAAACTATTCATTGATTTATCACTATATGCATGCACACACATAGGTTGTCACTAGGTTTATGCATTGTTTCATGTACCTAGCGAGGTGTATTCATTCCTTTCCTCTCTCCTATCTCTTTACTTAGTTTCACTTCTTTACTCAGTTTAGTATTTGATTTTGACATCTCTTAAGGATTAATTTATGAGTTTTTTCACTTGTATGACATGAATTGGAGTATGCTTCACATACTTAGACTTAGCTTCATAGACTCAAACCTATATTCATGGGATTCATCTCTTAGGTAAGACTGGGTATGCTTCTTTTTCCTTTATCCTAATCATTTCTCTTTGTTACATTTTTAGAATAAAGGGGAGGAAAATTTAATCACATAAATGTGTTATTTGAGTGATAAGATTGTTATTTGAGTGATAAGAGTGTTATTTGAGACTACCTATACCTATATTATCCCTATACATATCTTAAATCCTATTATCACAATTATCTATCCTCTATGTGAGCCACATGCATCCCTAGTCAGCCTTAAAATAGTCCTAGATCCTCATTTCTTGATCTTGTCCCTTTGTGCCTAGTGTTTCACCACTTAGACACGAGTGCCATAATAAGGACACTAACACCACATGGTGCTAGTGTCCCAAAAATGGCACCAATGTTCTTTCCCTCTCTTTTTCCCAAGTAGATATATTTTCAAAACTAGAACCTCTTAGGGTTGTCCTAGACCTCTTTTATCAACCTCAAAAGCATTTTAATATTATAAATACATGAATTTTAGCCCTATAACTAATATATGTAGATTTTATGAAAAATACACATTCAAAATTAGAACTTTGTTTTGAAAAATTATGGCTATCAATCCCTACTCTACCCTACTTCTACATACTACCCTTTATCATAGTCTTAAGCTTAGATTACCTAGATTTCCTATCTCAAGCACACTCAAAGCACTCAAGGCCACTATCATACTATATTTAATTACACTTGCATTATCACTTAGGCGGGGATAACTACATCAAGCTTGATCCCTCCTTGAAGTATTGGTATGCAGGAAAATCTCATCATAGTGGGGTGTTGAGGATGTCTAGCCTACCCTACTAAAAAACACACTTTCAGCTCATATCATTAGGGTTTACTCACAAAATTAGTCATAATAGTAAAATTATAGAGTTGTAGGACTCATGCCCATAGGAATAGACCTTGAAGATCTAGACACAATTACACCTAGAAGCTTAGGATAGTCCTACATAGAGGATATTATCACTAATATCAAGACACTACCACCACATTTCCAATAATAATACTACTATTAAATTGGGTCACTAATATATAGGAGGGATTATAGAATTGGGATCTAATTTGTGACACTTAGACTAACTTTTTCCTCAGTTTATAACACCCAAATCATTTGTCTCAGTTATTTTCCAACTAAGTTCTTACTTTCACTATTTATTACTATTTTTAGAAAAGTCAAAGATAGTCAATTTTGTAACAAATTAATGAAAGTATTTACTAAATATTATTACCCTAATTTAGTCTACTCATCTCTTTAAAAAACATAGAATTTACACTTGTTGATTCCTAAAAGGTTAAAACACTATGTTAATTCATCTTATTTTCCTCAAAATTTTCCTAATTTATATCCCAAGTGAAATTGACACAAATGCTTTGTATCTCACTGAATTTATCCATAAAATGGTGAAAACACCTATAAAACAATGGTTTATCCTCTATTTTATATTTTTCTATGTTTTTTAAATTATCATAATTGATGGAAATCCATTGTGCACTAACAAAAATGTCCATCAAATTGTTAGAAATGTGTAAATTGATGGAAATACCCTATGGTATAATCCATTTGGTTTTTTATATTTTTAGCAAAACACCTTGTTAATAAATGATAATTCCTTGTTAATTGGCCAAAACACCAAATTTATTTCTTCTATCTATTTTGTAGGAATCGATGAAAATGTCCCTAATAATAGTGAAAAAACCCTATATTTTATAAAATACAACTTATGTCACAAATCTTAGCCTTACATATTTTTTAACTTCTAGTGTCAGCCCAAGACCACATTGAAAATTTCTAACCACTTTATTACAATTCTTTGGCCAAAAAAAGTGGATTTAAAACTCAAAACAAATTATTTTCTTCTTTTTAAATAATTT
Organism: Torreya grandis; assembly: GCA_037957365.1. Taxonomy (NCBI): domain Eukaryota; kingdom Viridiplantae; phylum Streptophyta; class Pinopsida; order Cupressales; family Taxaceae; genus Torreya; species Torreya grandis. The sequence goes on along the minus strand of JARHVA010000461.1, from coordinate 5,197,072 downwards.
AATTTGGGTTTAAAAACTTGTTCATTTCATAGTCATTTAATTTAACACACTTGTTTAGTTTATTTTTCACTTTTTGAAGTGTGTATTTGTGTGGTTAATTCATGTTTATACTCTCCCTTTATTTTGGTGACCCATAAATGTGAAGGTAACCAATTACCTTTATCTGAGCATATTCTCCAAAGTATAATATTCACTTTCTCTTAGTGGGATTCCTATGAATCAAAAATGAGTATACCTTCCCATTTTTATTTTAAGCTACACAATTAGCGTGTCATTACCTTCTCACAAGTCTTTAGGGCATGGTGACTAGGGGTTGATATCTAAAATTTCATACCAACCCCATACATTGGATGGGGGATATAAATTATTGATAGGTGTCATTAAGGCATAAAAAAATTCTTTGTAAATGGTTTTTTTGAAATAAAATGGTTAAATCCCTAATGCTAAGCCATAAGACAACACCATCAAGGAATCTACGGCCTCTTTGGTAGAAGACGTATCCCCCTATGAACAACCTATTACTTGGATCTCTCTTTTGATAGATTTTGTACCCATGTTGGGACCATATAGTAAGCCAACAAAAAATATATATTAAGGCCTATTGGCCACAAAACATTCACTAATATAGAGGTACAGGGTAACATCCCCCAAGTATTTCCTATCATGTATGGAATTTGAGAGAGGGTGGCTATTTCACCTACATTTAAATAGTTTTATTAAAATTAATCCTTAATTTTTTCCTCTAAAAGTGATTATATTGAAGTCTTAGTGATTGTAATACACTCTTGATCTACAACTAAAATAGAGTTGTATGCTTAAATGTTGTTTGATTGGATTTAATTTCAAAACTCAAGGTACTACTAAAACTAAGTCCAAAAACCAAGGTCCTAAACATAGTCCATACACACTTATGTTATAAGGCATTACTCTTACCATATTACAAGTCAAAAATCACTTCAACCTATTGTGTTATCAAATTTAAAACCCAAAATTTATTCAAATTCCTTCTATATGTCATGTCAAAATTCATCCAAATACACATTATTGTTATTTAAATCACATCATTATACTACCCATTTTTAAATAGAACTAATTTTTTAAAATTTTATTTTCTAATTCAAAACCAATTTAAAACCAAGGTCCAAATTCTTTTCTAAACCATTGCCATTTTGTAGTCCATTTTATTTCAAACCTAATCTAAGTTCTAATTCTAGTTCCAATTCTAAGTTCAATCAAGTTTGAACCTTTCCTATTCAAAATTAAAAAAACCTAGCTCAGTTAAGGTTAAAAATTTTCCAAAGTGTAACTACATTACAAAGTTCACATGACTTCAAATCAGACCAAAATTTCAAATCAAATTTATTCAAATCCTACGTAGATTTTTATAATCAAATCAAATAGTCAAGGATAAGCATTCCTAAACAATCAAATTAATTTTATACATTCACAAGTCAAGTTTCTAAGATAATCAATTCAAAGTTAAGTCCAAACCCAAACACTTTCAAGATCTAAACATTAAACACTTACATATTTTTTGAGACACAAACACTTGAAAATGTTTTATATACTTAGAACTATGCACAATTTTGAAATCAAGTTTGATTAGTGTAACTTTCATAATTGACTATTTACATTAACACACTTTGTTTTAATCATTTCATTTTTACATTCACCTCGATGTAAATAAAGTAGAGCATATTCCAAAGTTTTACTTTGATCAAGACCACATCCCAAATCAATAAAAAATTTAAAACATCCAAACTTATTCCAAGACAAAGATTGTAAATAAAAACATTCTTAAATCTACACGTAGTGAAGTTATTTATAACCCCTCTTTCAATGAGGAGGTGATTTATGATCCATATGAGTATGAGCAATATACCAATAATGAAAGGAACAAAATTCAAATTTGTACAAGCCACAAACATATTTGGTGTTATCAAAACATCAAATTCATAAAAACAAGAATCTGAAAGCAATTAACACCATATACTTATAGATAGGTATTAAAACAAAAGAGCAACAATATCATATATTATATCCAAAACTTGTCAAATATAATGAATTTTCATTATATATATAGGAAAAAAATATCAATCATAACTAAGAGATAAAGCTAATAGATCAAACCTAAGACTAAGATATAATTATCCCTAAAGGATAAAAACAACTATAAAATATCCCCATAATATCTAAGAGATAAATATGTAATATCTCATAATATCTAAAATAATATAAATGAAATATCCACATATAAGTAGGTGGTAATAAATAAATAAAAGGAAAAATAAAGCACCTAGGTGAATATGAACTAAGATAAACAACATAGTCTAACACCCCCTTTAAATGAATTTAGAGGCCAAAAATAAAGTAGCATATCCAGAATATGAGTCCCAAGAATAAGTCCTAATTAGGTATGTTGACCAATTTTGCCCATGGGCCAAAATTGTTCACCTTCTTTCTTCGCTATTTGAAGATAGTTGTTTCAGGTTCGACAAGTTCAATGAGTTCAGTACATGGCCTGGTTCTTTTGGTTTAATGTCATGGTTTTTTTAACTCTTGGTTCATCCATTTTTAGTTCATCAAACCGTTGAACCTTTATGGTTCAACAGCCTTGGTTCATGGCACTCAAGTTCAACAAGGAAGTTCATCGATTCAGTTCAAAGGCTCATTGGTGCACTTAGTTGAATTATTGAGCCATTTTTGGTTCAACGGGTTCAGTTCAATGGAAAAGTTCATCAGCTTGGTTCATTAGGAAATCAATGTGCAATGGTTGAACCTTGAACCGTTGAACCAAATTTTGGTTCAACGGGTTTGGTTCAAAGGTGTGCCCTTTGGTTGAAGGGGAAGTCCAAGTCCAAAGTGCCCTTTCGGAGGGTAGATACTTCAACAATTTCAAGGAATTCAGGCCACTTCAAATACAAAGGCAAAAGGTTCTGGGCTGAATTTTCACAGACTTTTTATCCACGGGAAATTGTCTGCAGACAAAAGTCTGTGGGAATACAAAAGTGGAGCCAAAGTCAAACAGACCCAGGGAATTAACCCAAGGAAATTATTTGCAGATAATTTGTCTGTAAGGTGCCTGAGAAAAAGTCTAAAGGTCCAATGACCTGACAAATGACCCACCGAGGGACCCCAAAGGGCAGATGCCCTTGTGGGGAACTTCTGGCCCAAATGTGAAGGGTAGTTTCAAAGGCAAAAGGGGTGCCTATAGGGAAGGAGAATAATCAAAGGCTAACAAGGGATCTGATAATAATACCATGTGGACTTGATGATGTCTCGATGGATGTCAAAATTAGCAGAATGGTTTAGCTGTTGGTGTTCAAAAGCATGACGGCCGTAGAGACATCAAATTTAGTAAAATGGAATAACCGTTTGTTTTAAAATGAAGGAAGTGTTGGCCATGGAAAGGAGCTCAAAATGTAGTGACCTGCCAAGATGTTCACCCCAGGGGCTGAATGAGTCATATAAGACAAATGGACAAAGTGATACACAAGGAATGAGTGAGCAGTTAATCCAACTGGTGCTAATTTAAGAAGTGACTCCAGTAGGTGAAATTGTGCCAGCAAATTGATCATTTGGGATGCAAGTAGCTAGCAAAGCAACAATTGGTTTCTCCATTTGCATTAAATGGGAAGGAAAACTGTGTAAGTCACCCAAGCAGGAAATGTAGTTCTCGAGTAGGCAAAATGAAAAGCCCATTAATATTTTGAGTGACTTGTTCTTTTCATGAAGGGATATGTATGCCACTTGTAAAAGTAGGAGCACCAAATGAGCCTCTTGGCTTCTCATATATATTGCAAACTTGTTCATTTGTAACGATCTTTTCATGAATTTTATAAGGTGTAGCCCTGCTAAAATTTATACTTGAATCTATAAACACAATTTTTACCTCTTCTTGGATAGATATTATGTGTATGTCCTGAGTGTTGATTTGTGTTTAGTCATTGTCTTTGATGCTCTCATAGGTTTAACACCAACACACTAGCTATCTACAAGGTGCCATCTATAGCTAATAGGAGAAGAGTTTTATTTTAGAGTGCAGAACAGAGGGGATTATCTACAGAGTGATTCTTACAACACCTTTGGTGAACCTCCCTTTTTGTATCTTTCATTTTTTACCTCCTTGTCAAGTTTGCAAAATGCTTCTTCTATCAAGGGTGAAGCGTATAAGTGTGTTTGTCTAATTTTGAGAGTGGGTGTGAGAAGGTCATGTGGTTTTGGTGTATCACCTCCTTAGAATAGACTTTGTTTCTTGCATCCTCCTTTCCCTTTTCATTCCCCCCATTTTTATTATATAGCTATCTATATATATCTATCCCTATATTTTGCACTTGATGGAACAAACATGATACATCACAGGGAACTAGCCCTTATCTAGAGACTCTCTCCTCTAACTTTGTCAGTCCCACAGGTGAGAGGAGAGTTTCCATGTTGCGAGGAGAAGGTAGGAGTTTGACTTCCTGTCATTGGGTGCATTTTCCTGCGTCAACAAGGTACTCATGTACAATATAGCCATGAAGAAATAAAGAAATAATATGTTGTCATAGATGACCCACAAGGACAACCTTCAAAACCCCAAGCATGCCACATAACTCAAGGTAATGAAGTGATGTAAAAGGCTTCATAATGATGTCATAAAACCTATTTTTAAGTTAGAATATACTCCAAGCAAATAAATCCATCCTAATTGTGTTGATGAATGAAGTGCATGTGAATCTTAATATGCTTATTCTATTAGTGCTCAATGGGATTATGAGAAATTTGGATTACACTTTGGTTATCACACCAAATTATAGTATTTGAATCATGTATGAATCCAAACTTTATCAGTAACTACTAGAGCCAAATAACCTACTAAATCATTATGAATTTTAACCTATACTTTGCCACTATAGATGAAAGTGAAATAGCCTATTACTTCTTGCATTCCTAATAAATTGGAGAAGAATAAAGACAAAAAAAGGTATCCATAAGTGGAATAAATGTCATCAATAGAACCTACCCAAATCGAATCTATATCACCAACCAACTAAGTATAACCTCTAGTGTAGTGTTATCCAAAATGGAAAGTGCCCTATAGATATCAAAAATTAGTTTTAGCAACCTTTTAGTGACTATCTTTAAGATCATTAAAAATTGAGATACAATCCTAACTAAAAAATAAATATCAAGATGAGTATGGTTCAAGTACATGAGACTTCCAACCAATTACCTATACAAAGTAAGATCACAAAGAGTAATATAGGTGGAAGTAAGAGTGACTCCAGAATGGAAAGGATAGGGATTTAGATTATAATCATACTTTAAGAAACACTAAATAATATCAAGGGTGTACTTATTTTGACTCAAATTAATCCTTAAATATGACATAAAAATCTATAGACCAAGGAAAAAGTGCAAAAGATAGAGATCTATCATATCAAATTGCACTGAAAGAACCTACTGAATATCTTGAATCTAAGAAGAATATCTACTTGTGAGAATAATATTATCAACAAACAAAACCAATATGATAATATCCCCTCCAACATGATAGATATATATGATAGGATTTGAGTGACAGTGAATAAATCAAATAGATAGAAGAAAATAATCCATCTTATCATACCAAGCCCAAGGAACCTATTTGAGACCATAGAGAGATTTTAATAAGCGAAAAATAAGATAATAATTATGAACAAACCCAATAGGTTGTTCCATGTATATTTATTCCTGTAAATATCCATGTAATAAAACACTATTTATGTCCATCTAATACACTGGCCAACCTTGTCATGTAATAATAAAAAGTACAAGGTGTACTTAATCTATCTTGGTAATAGGAGAAAAGTCTCAAAGCAATCAATACATTTGACTTGTGAGAAACCCTTTGATATAAAACATGCCTTATACTTGTCAATAGACCCATCAAATGCATATTTAATATGTTTCATCCACATTCATCTAACCAAATGTATTCCCTTAGGAAGAGAGATTAAGTCCCAAGTAGGATTCTAAATCAAATATTATAGTCATATATAATTGTATCATCCCACTCTTATATCCCATGAGCATGTGAAAAATAATGTGTATCCCCATAAAATTACTGACAAATAATTCCATAACTTGTATAATTTGCATGATCATGTCTAGTGGGTGTGAGATCTTGTATGAAAGGTGTTATCTTAGAAATTATAGGATGAGTCCACTTAGGAATATTGAGAACAATATCCACATCTAATTATACATCTATAACCTCCTTAGTGGATTTTTGAACTATCTCCTTAAATAAGGAATCCTCAAGATAAAGTGAATAATCATAAATGGATGGGAGCAAAGAGGAAGAAGAATACATGGAAGAAGATGAAGAATCATGAGAAAAGAAGAGTTCATCAAAATGAACATGTGTTTTAAAAATAACATGCGTATCAAGATCTAAAATTCAATAATCTCTTATGTCCTCATAATACCTAATAAATATCAAGGGTTTTCTCTTTTTATCAAGGCTTTCCTTTTATTATTTTATACAAAATCCCAAGCATGGCTCCCAAAAACTCAAAAAATGAGACATCAAGATTAGTTCTAGACCAAGCTTCTATTGGATTCAAATTATCAAGTGCTCTATGTGGCATGTGATTATGAATATAGTTTTCACAAATTATTGCTTAGACCGAGTATATAGGAGGAAAATATTGAGAAGGCATCATGTAGTTAGCCATCTCCTTTAAAGTTTTGTTCTTCCTTTTTGATAGGTTATTCTATTGTGGATTATGAGGAATAAAATGTTGGTGAATAATGTTATGAGCTGATAAGAAATTATAAAACACTTTTCAAAATTACTCCCCTAAATTTTTAGTGTGAACCTTATTTATGCACCTATAAGATTGAATCTTGACTAAATCTTTGAAGATTTTGAAGTGACAATTTTTTTTACTATTTTACTTGCTAAAATAAACTCAAGTAATCCTTAAGAAATTATCAATAAATATAAGTGAATTTTTAGCTCCATTGAAAGGAGTAGAAAACCCATCAAGTCATTGTGCATAAGCTCAAGTGGTGAACAAGATCTCTTAGACATACCTTTAGGAAATAAATCTTGGTGTTATTTCCCTAATGCACAACTAGGGAAAACTCCATCAAGACAAGAAAATCTAAGAAAACCATCAACTATACCATGAGTACTCAACTCCTTTAAATATCTATAATTAAGATGTCCAAATATCTCATAAAAAAGATTAATATTATAATTGACATGAGAAAATAAGCATGTCCCCATATAATAAGTGTCATAAAAACCCTCAAAGTGATATATTTAAGAACTAAGATAAGAAAACATTGTGCAAAAAGTGAATGAGGCTCTAAAAAGGTTTGAATTTTAGCCCTTTATGGTGTCAAAGTCATTGTATTGCCTTGAACATAATGAAAAAATAATAATAAACATAAAGTAAATGTGGTGTGATGTTAGGAATATATAGTACATCATTGATGTGGCCACCAACAAATTATATGTCACCTTTTCCGTTGACAAAAATAAAGTAAGGATCTCCAACCTCAATTTTGGAAGTAGAACTCAAATTAAGAGTTAATAAATAATTCTTAGAAGAATTAATGTGGTGAGAAGTACCATAATAAATAATCAAACCATCTATAATAGGTGACTGAGAACTCCAAAAAACATATAGTACTTTTCCATGCTCAGTGAAATATGGAGTGGATATAGAGATCTTATGTTTTCTGACTGCATCTTCTACGTATTGTATTCTCTTTTAACACCTATATTTTACATGACCAATCTCCACCAAAAATGAGAATGAAAGGCTAGACTTATTCTTAGATTTATAAGACTAATTAGGTTTCGAGTTATTTTATTTGGGTTTAGTGGTACTTTGACATAGAGGAGTGATTTTGGGTTTAATTTTTATTTTCCCTTATCCTTAGGATGAGAAGATGATAAGTCATTTTGAGAGGTGGAAGACTCAAGGTTAGATAATTATATTATTCCTTCGTAAATCTTTCAAAAAATAACTCTAAATTAGGCATTTTGAATGTGGCACATAAGGCATCCATGCTAGATAAAAAGGCATAAGTAAAAATTTAAAATGTACCATTAGACTTAGACAAAAGTAGGTAAACACACTCTTCACATTTTTTATCCCTTCCACTCCCCTTCAATTGTGTTAATAAGTGATTGGTCTTAGTAAGATAGCCTATATGGATGGAAAATATTGATGATTGAGAGAAGTGATCTCTACTTCAAGCTACATGGATCTCATGTGATCCACCTTACCAAATAAACCCTTCAATTTTGTCCATATTTTAAAAGAATATTCATGCCCTTATAAATGAAATGAAATACTATCACTTACATGATTTCCTATCAAACCCATACACTCATCAAATTTACATTGGTGCTTAAATTTATCATATTTTCTAGTGAACACTAGTTATATTTTAGTCATTAAGGTCCATAATACTTTGTGTTTAATGATCATTTCCATTCTTGGTCTCTATGTGTATTAATTATGTGTTATTAATGGTCTCATACTAATCAAATGTAGAATAATAATACATTCTAAAAAATCACCAAAAAGTGATAGAATTCAAAAAGGGTGCATAAATCAGCACGAAGATAACCTCCTAAAAAAATTTGTATGACACCCCCCCCAAAAAAAAATTTGGAACTTTATATTTTATTTGATTTAAAAAAATAAATGACATTAATAGATTAGATATGAAAAACATACAATTTTGAAAAAAAATAACACTCATGAAAGATCCCAAACTAAATTTGGAGACACAAAATATATAGGTTCTTACAAGACAAAGATATAAATCTGATTATTTGTCTTTAGAGAATGCTGATACAAAAATATATTGCCCAGATTTGCTTCAATAGTGAATAATAAAAAATTACAGTACACAGCTATATTATAGAGGGTATAATGAAGCCCAAATAAGCAAGAACCTGGAAGTATGGACAGATCTGGACGCTGTGTGAGAACACAATCACCGACGTCAGTTCTTCTACTGACGTCGGTCGATACACTGCCGCCGTTGGTTGTCTGGTGGTGATCTCTGCCTGTTGGTAACTCTGCCTGTGACTACCTGACTATCGATGTCAGTTGCTGATCGGCTGATGTCGGTCTATCTACCGATGTTGGTCACTTATCTGCCGATGTCAGCCTCTATAATACCCAACGGCCTGCAACTGTGAATTGTGCCCTTCACTTTTTTGAATCTGCTGGTATGGCCTGGTACTGATCTGTATAGATTCTATAGCAAACCTGATCTGAAGATATAAATATATAAATCTTAAATCAAATCTAATGAATAAATACCTAGAAACCTCTACATATGTTGAACCCTTGATCTACCCAGTGAATGTCCTCTGAAGCTCCAGATCTGATCAATATGCACAGCCTGAATTCTGTCACGAATCCACCCCTAAAAAGTGTTGGGTTTTCATCCAACTCTTCTCCAATCTACTGAAGGTTTGCATCTTTAGAGATTTTAGCTGAATCATAGATTCAATCTTCACAATACTCAGAATATTTTAGCAACAAAAGATATCCCAAATGCTTTACCCTCAACTTATTTTAAAGGCTCCCAAGAAACTTCTAGAAGAAGTCAATTTTATTTTATTATGCTATTTTATTTATTTCCATAATAATTAAATTAATTAATTAAAGTTATCCTTTTGAAGAAATCCTATTTTTTGGACAACTTAAATTAATTAAATTAATTAAACCATTTTAATAGAAATTTGGGGACATTACAATCCTCCCTTCCTAGAGATTGCTTGTCCTCAAGCAATGCGCTCCTGATACCCAACACCAACTTCTTGGATTCCATATTATTCTCAAAAGTTTGCAAACTCTTCTATCAGAACCACCATGCTGGAAAATATCTGTGATTACATTCTCCTTATTTCTCCTAGAGAGGAGTCTCATAATCCTCAATATGTATTTAGTAAATTCACCATCACATACCTTAGACTTAGAAAAGGGCCGCTGCGCTACTCTGATTATCAAACTCTCACAATCCCCATAAGGATGTTGACTTATAATTGGAAAGGAAAATGCCCTACAACAAATAGAATTATTTACCACATCACCTATAAAATGAGACTCCATCCTGTGAGATGACCCATCCTTAGGTCCTCCATCTTGTGTTGCCTTCAAGATAATCTTCCTTCCCCTAGAAAGGAATTCTAACTGCATACGGTGGTGATCAATAATGTAGTGCTCAATACCTTGTAACCACTGCATGCCCAAGACCACATCATAATCCTCTAAAGGAAACACATAAAAATCATCGGTCAGAGTGTAATCCCCCATCTAAATGCTAAGCTGTGGAATCCGTTTGGTACAACCCAAAACTGCACCATCTACCACCTTTACCCCAAAACCACCAAACTTCTCATACTATAATCCATGCCTTCCTACTAACTTCCGATCAATGAAGTTATGTGTAGCACCTGTATCTACCAAGCTCACGACCCACTTACCCTTAAGTGTACCTTTCAACTGAAAGGCATGAAAGTTAGGATAACTGGAGAGGGTAGCCATAATTACTTTAGCTGATGCCAAAGGCTCTGGGGTGTCTAACTCCAACTGTGTCTGAACCTGCTCAATATTATCCTCAATGTCCATATTAGGAACCTCCTCATCTCCACACTCAGAAGTTACCTCAATCAAATGAACCTTTCCTTTACCCATGCAACGGTGTCCTGGTTCCCATGGATCTTTGCAGGAAAAACATAACTTTTTCCTCCTCAAGTCATTCCTAGTCTCCTAATTCATCCAAGGATTTATAGAGGATGACCCTTCTTTATTTTGTGGTGCATTGGCCTTCTGTATAGGCTGAGAGTCCGTGGCTATTTTCTTATCACCCTGATAAGAAGTGGGAACAGTATCTAGTCTCAATGTCACATCAATGGCATCCTTAAGAGTGGCTGGTTGGAAAGCACGTACCAGTCCCTTAAGTCTATCCTATAATCCTTCAATAAATAACATCACACTCCATCTCTGAGGCATATCAGGTACCATAACCGCAATACGCTGAAACTCATTAATATAAGTTTCTGCGTGACCACTCTGTCTAAGATGAGCCAACTCCCTATAGTAAAGTTATGTATCCTTACAGTCAAACCATGCAATAAGTCTCTTAGTGAACTCAGCATAGGAGTGAACTAAGGTGTGATCCTGTGTGACCAATCCATGGTACCACCAATCATATGCAATCCCCTCTAAATGCAACACCGCAAACTGAATGGCCTCACGCTCAGGCATGGGCCTCAAAGAAAGATATATGTCCAGCTTGTGGACCCAAGCTCTTGCACTAGTCTCTCTAGAGCCATTATATGAATCCAATTTAATCTTCCCCATAGCTCTATTGAGGTCATGATTATGCTACTGTTGTGGTGGTCTATTACCTCGATCTCCCCTGAATCTGGCTATGTCTCTATGTTATGCACAATACTAGGGAAAAGGAAAAACCTCCCTAACCTCTGGGGTTAAAGCTCTCCACTCTGTTGTGGCTACCAAAATAGACTCTTAGAACCCCATCTCTGGTGGATCCACCTGTACTAGTTGTCCACCTAGTACAAACTGAGGCAGTAATGGTCTATTTGGAGTAGGTGTATGATGATGATTTCACCTAGAGGAATGACGGGAGCTCCCCACTGAAGAATGGGAATGGTAACTATGCTAACTGGACTGATGGGTATGATGACTACCTGTCACTAAAACTGATCTATTCCTTCTACCTCTGTGTCTATCCACCTCTAAACGCTCCATGGTATCCTATAATAGGTCTAGAGCCTGAACAATCCTGGGCTGGGTAGTGATGAGGGTCCTCATCATCTCTCTTTCTACCTCATCATGGTTTCTATGGGCATTCCTCTATTCTTCGGCCATGATAGGTTCCTATCCTAAACCCAACTCTCACTCGTACTGAGCTCTACTACGTGTAAAATATCTATGGCTTCTATCAAATCTTCCAGGATGCATAGAAATAAAATATATTTACCCCTATAGGCTGGCAAGATGCATGGCTCTGATACCACTGAAAGATCCCAAACTAAATTTGGAGACACAAAATATATAGGTTCTTATAAGACAAAGATATAAATATGATTATTTGTCTTTAGAGAATGCTGATACAAAAATATATTGCCCAGATTTGCTTCAACAGTGAATAATAAAAAATTACAGTACACAGCTATATTATAGAGGGTATAATGAAGCCCAAATAAGCAAGAACCTGGAAGTATGCACAGATTTGGATGCTCTATGAGAACACAGTCACCGACGTCGGTTCTTCTACCGACGTTGATCGATACACTGCCACCGTCGGTTGTCTGGTGGTGATCTCTGCCTGCTGGTGACTTTGCCTGTGACTGCCTGACTGTTGATGTCAGTTGTTGATCAGCTGATGTCAGTCTATCTGCCAATGCCAGTCACTTATCTGCCAATGTTAGCCTCTATAATACCCTGTGGCTTGCAACTGTGAACTGTGCCCTTCCCTTTTTTGAATCTGTTGGTATGGCCTGGTACCAATCTGTACAGATTCTGTACCAAACCTGATCTAAAGATATAAATATATAAATCTTAAATCAAATCTACTGGAAACCCTTGCATATGTTGAACCCCTGATCTACCCAGTGAATGTCCTTTGAAGCTCCAGTTTTGATCAATATGCACAGCCTAAATTCTGTCACGAATCCACCCCTAAAAAGTGTTGGGTTTTCATCCAAATCTTCTCCAATCTATTGAAGGTTTGCATCCTTAGAGATTTTAGCTAAATCACAGATTTAAGCTTCACAATACTCAAAATATTTTAGCAACAAAAGATATCCCAAATGCTTTGCCCTCAACTTATTTTAAAGGCTCCCAAGAAACTTCTAGAAGAAGTCAATTTTATTTTATTATGCTATTTTATTTATTTCCATAATAATTAAATTAATTAATTAAAGTTATCCTTTTGAAGCAATCTTATTTTTTGGACAACTTAAATTAATTAAACCATTTTAACAGAAATTTGGGGACATTACAACTCAATTTTGAGTTACTGATCAAAAGATATAGTTTTTATAAGTTTTCTCATTATAAATGGGTCAAAAATAAAAATTGCACCAAAAATATTAAATTCTTGGAAAATTTTAAATTATTGGAGGGATAAAAATAAATTTTAAGGGATAGAAATTAAGCCACCACTAGTAAGAATAAAAAAATTAAAACCCCCATGTAACCACACCATATCACCGAGGGGCTAAGGGTGAGGATGAGGAATACCCCTTTTGATTCATTTGATTGATGTGGGAATAAAATCATCCAAAAAATATAAGGAAAATTGAGGTGAATGATGTTCTTATTTTTTGGCCTAAATTTACATTTGCATGAACATCGTAGTGTTGGAGTCACATGGCCCGAATTTGATGTTTGCATGGACATCACCATAGGTCATAGCATGCAATAGATGCAGGTACACCATAAGTTAAGATAATTAAACTATTATAAATTGATTAGAAACCTAGGAATGATCTTGAAAAAACCAAAAACAATCTACCCACCTTCATGCCTGGTTCAGATTCTAATGTGTACCTCAAACCCTACAATAACAACCCATACAAAATTGAAGTCATCTATTTCTAAATATGATTGAGTTTAAATTCAATCCTATGTCATTTCTTCCTTCCAAATACAATGATGCACTCCTTTCTACATGAAAATTCACACAAACCTACAAACAATAATAATAAACTCTAGATATATGAAATAAAATATGCCCTTACATCAAATTCATAGATGAATGACTAAAACACCTTAAGCTCTGAAACCATGAAAGGAATGAAAATCAATTTTTTACAAGGCACAAATATATTTGGTGTTATCAGAACATGACATTCATAAAAACAAGAATTTTAAACTATTTAACAATATAGACTTATAAATAGATATGTAAAATAGGGAGTATAAATATCATATATTATATCTCTAAAACTTATCAAATACAATGAATATGCCTTGCATATATAGGTAAAAAAGATCAATCATAACTAAGACATTAAGCTAAGAGATCAAAACTAGTAATAAGAGATAAATATCCCTAAAGGATAGAAATAACTAGAAAATACCCCCAAAATATCTAAGAGATAAATATGTAATATCTCATAATAACTAAAATAAGACAAATGAAATATCCATAGATAAGTGAGTGGGAATAACTAAATAGAATGAAAAATAAATTAGTTAGGTGAACATGAAATAAGGTAAACAATCCACTCTAACAAATAATATTTAAGATGAGGTAAACCAATAATACCTACTAGATATACCATCTAGTGTCAAACATAAAAAACATCATCAACACCTCCCAAATGTATCATCTAGTGTTGAACATGGATGGAACCAAAAATAATCATTAAATGCACCATCTAGTACAGACCATAGACAAGACCAATTTATTCAACACATTTTCGATAACAAAGATGAAAATCTTATGATACTATTAGAACTTGGTGCTAAATTTTTGGGTTGATTTCCAGTAGATATCTTACTCTACTTGCTTAGATATCCATAAGAGACACCCCTTTTCCTATTAGATGATCAAGTAACTTATATCCAAATTCAAACCCTTGTACCAACCTCTAGTCAAGTCCCCATGACATATAACAAAGGAAAAAGTCAACTCGTTTAACCATACTCACAAAGTCAATTCATTGCCTCTCAAGTATAATAGGCTATTCAAGTCTTGGATACTTCAACTAACTCCCTAGTTGATCTATATATTAAAAATCTTCCACTTATATAACTAAATCCACCAGTTAAACAATAACTAGATTTACCAATCCATTCTACACCCAATTCTGATCCATTTGATAGTAACATCTTAGTCTCATATTTTTTGAACATTCCTACATCTAAAAATGGTCTAGTGGCTAATGCTAACCCAAATTACCTAGTGTATTCTTCTCAACATGTGCTTGATAACTCTCAACTAGCATATTTCAATCCACATCAATTTCCATCTAAAACTCAATAAAATATTCTTCTAACTTCCCAACAAGTCCTTTATTCCAACATTATGAACACTTTGTAATAACAAGTTACAAAAAAGTCAAATATATAGTAGTAGGTTGCCAATACCCCACCTCAATCAACCCTTTCTTCCAATATGCTACAAACCCCAAACAATCCTCCACATCAACAAGTGATGACTAATCCTCCACGTCAACAAGTAGTGACCCATCCTCCACTTTAGAAAGTGGTGACCAATATTCCCCCACAATAGGTTGTAACTAATCCCCAATTGATTTTATATAATAAGCAACATATTATTATTCAACCACATAGTCCTTCCAGTCAAAAATATATTTCTTCAAGCCAACAACATGTTCTTTCTAGACACCTTCCATTTTACTAGTAAAACTTTTGTATGAATCAACATAAGATTCATTTTCATTCCCAACAAATATCATTAAATATCTAACAAAAATTCCTCCGTTTAGACCATAGTTCCCTCCAAATTAGTGTCACACTTAGTAATAAGTGTTTTACCAAGATTATGTTCCCTATAAAAAATACAATCCCAATCAAAGGGTGAGCATTCTTGGTAGAACAAATTTGGTACATATTCCCCAATACCCCATGCCATCACTTTATCTAGGTTAATGTAATCCACCTTTAAATACCCAACAACATGTACCCACTTATTCTCAACTTTTACATGCTTTTAGGACTTGTAAGAGGTGAAAGATGTAGTCACTCTAATATAAGTAGGAAATTAGGGTAAGAAGTTCAAACTGGATGACATACAATCCTATCTCTTTGATGTGATCTATATTTAGATATCTTTCATAAATTATTTTGAGATGCCTAAATTTTAAAAGCATAAAGGGAAATGTGATCCAAAATAACACTTCAAATATTTCTTCATTTCTTGTCAATAAGTGGCCTACAATAGTATGTATTTTTTTGTTTGTTTCCTCATAGTTTGGCTAAGTGTTGGAGCAATTTATCCATCTACCCAAAAAAATTGTTGATAATTTTGATGATTTATCTTAAATTTTCATGCATAAATTATCTTATAATTTAAAACATGAGATAATAATGGTTAACTTGTGTCATACCAAATAAAAAGGAAAGAGTTTTATTAGTTATTTGCAATGGTGGCATGAATTAGCTGTTGATATCCATACAAACTCCTGTAAAAGTAGTTATAAATAGTCTTCATTATAAACCTACACATAGAAATAGCCTATAATATCAAACTCCATTGTGAAAATATATTTGAAGAGATCATTGAAAAATGGATAAAAATTGATTAATCCCTCATTTATAAAAGGATAATCAAAATATATTCTCAAAACCAAACTCAGAGAAAAATTTAGATGCAGGCTTCTATGCAAGCTCAAGTAAGTACATATAAAAAACCTAAAGCTTTAAATAGAAATAAAAAATTTGTAGGTGATGGGGTAAAAAAGTCTAGATATGTGTAAATGGTGCAACCATTTCCTTCCTAAGCAACACCACCTACTAAAGCACTCATTTTTTAGAGATCACTGTAAGAAAAGGTCAATATCAAAATAGCATTTTTAATGACCTTGGTGAGCCTATCAAGGTAGTATTATATAACATGGTTATGGATAATATTATTATTTGACCAATTCTAAAACCCTTAATAGAAGTCCAACAAAAACCTTATTGGTACAAGGAAAATTAGTTCTATGATTACTATTAGATTAAAGGTTATTCCATTCATAAACATGTACAACTTAGACAATTCACTCACAATTTATTAGAAAATGGTGAAATAGAGTTATATAACATTGATTTGATGTCTAATCAAAATATAGGTATCTAAGAAAATACTTTTACATATAAAAAATCTAACAACCATAGTCATAATCAATGCCAAACCAATCATCAGAATTAGAACTGACTTCCCAATAAGCAAAAATATGGATCAAATCAACATTAATAGGAAACTAATCAAAATCAAGGTCAAGACACACATTCTAACCAATTCATCTATAATAATGTCTTATATGAATATAAAAACATTATAGGTCACATTAATAGTGGTAA